>JAVCKV010403560.1:0-12765 GCA_032274145.1 Herpochondria borealis | reverse complement strand
CTGCCAGTCTTACACTCTTGGTTGTTGTTGCACGATGGCGTGGTACCGGCTACTGGCCCACGGTGCACTCGCCTACCATCGTGCAGTCCCCTGTGTTTCGTGAGCAGTATTGCTCACTACCAGGCATCCGGTTGAGACACAGTGGAACAGTGTGACATTGCGGTGGGATGACTCGCTGATGTCGCACCATCCGACCGCATGTTGTGGCATTCGCAAAATTGCCAGCGTACCGTGTCCTACGCTGGTTTACTCGCGGACGACAGCTGAGCCAAAAACCGCCAAGTAAACTAGTTTGCTTGGCGGCCATAGTTTCGTCTAAATTAATACTTTTGTTGCCCGATCAAGTGAATCCGCAACCAAAGGTATTTAGGACGTTGCTACACCCTCTTCTCAATCTACTTTCCTACAAGTTACAGTGCTCTAGAGACATGTTCTAGAGCTTTAAAAACCTATTGTTCTAACATTGGTAGTTAATAGCTGGTATACATCCCCAGTGTTTTGTCACTCCCTCTCCGGCAGTTACTAAGGTGCAAGGAACAAGCTCATTGTTCAAACTGATTCATTGTTACAATCGGCTTGTCTCTGAGCCAACACTAGTACCCACCCTTGTTGTTTGCAGACATTTTTGATAGAGTGGTTCCTTTTCATGTACGGATTACGTCTCTGGGCTCCTTATACACTACAACCAGCTGACCAGAGAAAAGAGAGACTACAAGGCAACCAGCAGTATAGAGAAGACAGAGATAGGGACTGGAAAAGTGTTTCATCTATGACCTGATTGTACCTTGTTGCTCATTGTGCATTCCAAACCCCACACGCAAAACAGATAATCCGAAAACAAGTGAAAATCAAATAATCGGGCAGACTTGCCTACTATTGTATACATATATTGCGGTTGATGGGCCTGATAAAGGTCCATGGTACTTCTTCTAAATGCTCTTGGTACCTTTGTTAGTTTCTCACTGACACTTACGGCAGAAAACGAAATGGTAGAGGACCACCAAGACAGCACGGTAGATGTTGTACTTTACCCCTTTGTAGTGTACCCCAGATGGGTAGGGTATTGGTGTATACTGTACTGTATGTTCAAGGGTCCTGGATTTCACAATCACCCAATGATTGGACAGCTGTCAAAATGAATGACACCAAGATAAGTTCGGAGACCACCAACACTCAAGTTCAGAGAGGGAGAAACCTAGCGGCACGTCTTACATCACTCATCAAATAAATGAAAGACACCGGAATCAATGACAACAAAAAACTTGCCTGGTTCCAGAGTTCCGTTATTGGACAAGACGGCGATTGTGGAAGCAACAACAGTGAACAGCAAAATCCCACCACCAACCACCAACTCCAGACCAAGCTGCAAAGCTCACATCTATTCATGCCCACAACTCAATCCAGTATGATGGGTATCATAAGGAGCTCAAAGCTCCGCCAACCAAAAAAGCCCAAAGTTGAGGTAGGCTTTAGCACTGTTTAAACAATAGTATAGTACCAAGTCAGTCAGTATATCATGAGATTGGCACACGCCATGGTGAGGTTGGTACCTGAAGAAGCTGGAGAAAGGGGCTAAATCAACAGAAGAACCCACAGTCAGGTAGACAGAAGAATATCAGCGTTGCCATGCCTTTGTGCGCAGCATCATCAAGACTGCGTAGTTTACATGTTAGCATACACCGCAACCAGACAGAAAAGAGGCTGCCCCAGAAGATGGCACTGCACTCTAGAGGAGGAATCAGCAGTGAATTAGAGTGAAGGATGTATCCTCGGTTATGTAGAACCTACACATGTAGATGGTGTAGTAGCCGGTGTAGTTGGCCAGACAGAGACAAAATGTCTAGTTGTGTAGTCTAGGTTTTGGAGGTATGCCCACTCGATCGATGCCATGCTAGAACATTGGAACCAAGACCTAGTTAGGTCACTTTCCAAGTGGCTATGCTCATTCAGTCCGGGGGAATGGGGAAGGAAGTTGAAGTGACCTAATTTGGAACTTCGATCAGTTTCTATTAGCCTTGCCCGAAATACGCCTCACCTCTAGTTGATACACGTGCTGGGTATGTACTGCAGTTTGGCCCACTGACATGTATTTAATGGTCTGGTTAACGCCAACATATGAGTCACCGAACTTACTGTTCTGGAGCTTTTACTTTCGACAATCTCAATAGGTTGATAACGATGAGATAGGACAGGCCTAGGAAACAGAACAACCCTTCTGGTTGATGAGTGAATCACAACCCTGTCGCTATAGTTGCACCTCAAGGCGATAGCTGCTAGCTATTGCACTTGCTCGGCAGGCTCGAATTCGTGATGGTTCTCATTCAAACATTCGGCTTCAAACTTGGCATCTTCTCGCGCCTCGGCAACCGCCTTGTCCACATCCCAATCATGCATTTCCAAATAACATTTGGCCTCCAACGGAGACAGGCGCATAGTGCCGCCGTACTCATTGTTGTCCAACGCATTCATAACGTTACTCATTAGCGTTTCTCGCGGTGTAATCCATTCCGTCTCGTCGCAGGGTCGCTCCTCAACGCTATCTGGGTCCACTGGAATCGTCAAGACCGAGGGTGCCAGCTGCAAGTTACTCCCACCAAAGTTGTTTGCTTGCCTCAACTGCGTGGGAGTTATACCGTATCGTAGACAAATCCCTGGAAAGGTATCTCCGTGACGAACGACATGTTGGTAGATCTTGTCAGGATCAAAGTTGTTGTTGTTATTTCTTGCGACCTCCTCAGTTGCTGGAGCGACTGCCGTTTTCTCCTCGGGATACTTGAGATTGTCGATTCCTTGCATCATGAGAGTGGCATCAGTTACCAACCCGTGATGGGGTGGCAAAAGCTTCAAGCTGATTGCCCTCCACACTTTGGTTTGTGGATTGTAGTGCCATGCAGTACCCTTTGGGGGCTTTGGCAGCCCGTTTGCAAATTTCTTTCTTGGCATGATCAAATATTGGGGGCACAGCCTTGATTGATTCCTCTAAAACGATAGCGCACTGGTAAATGACAATGATACCTACTACTGAGCCTTGGGGTTCGTTCCAACGATATCTAATTGTTGCGGATCAGACCTTTCATCGCTTCAACATGAGCGATTGTGAGGACAGCATTGTTTTGATGATGTTCTTTCGGCATCCAAATCGCGATACACGACTAAGGGACTAACGGTCTGTTAACGTCAATACTGAAGCTAAACAAAACTGCCATGACACGCCAAGGAGATGCTGAGTTAGGTACACTTACACCTACTTGCTTGGCAAGGTCAGGCTAGTACGAGTAGGAACTTGTCTACCACTTTTGAAAAATCATCCCATCCAGTCTGGAACCAATTGTAGATCTGTTTTGTAGGAACCGACATGCTCCGATGATGCGGTGACTCAGTTGACAACCCTCTCTCATGAAGCAAGCAACTCAGCAAACTGCACCCTTTGAACGAGTGATGGTTTGCACATGTGTGCATGTAGCATCTTCTAAAGCAGCGCAGCATACCTGCCAGCAAAGAGCGGTGCGATCTAATACAAACCCAACCAAGACGAATCAATCAATCAATCAATCAATCAATCCAATTTCGCCCATACTGACGCCACCAGTGCACCCAACACTGCCAAGGAAACCATGGCTGCGGCTGGAATAACTGCTGCACTGGCACCAAAGTGTTGCAGAGCCAAGACATGCGCCAACGTTGGCGACTTGGACAGGACCTCGATGCAAAAGGTTCGTTTCGACGACTGGGGCATGCTGTTGTTATTGTTGTTGGCCAGCAACAGTGCCAATGCTCCGCCAACGAGAGGCAATCCAACGCTAGCCAGTAGAGTCGACTGCCAAGAAGCAGACGCAGAAAATAGAGACGTGGTCGAATTCGAAGCCCCACCAGCCACCAGAATCAGCGATGCCAAGACGCCAACCGTTGGGCACAGGCGACGCACAATTTGGGATTGTCGAACTAGCAATCGATTCAAGACGAGACCCATCATGAGCGGTAACAGTACTAGAGATACCACTGATCGCAATATAGCACTAGCATTAACAGCAATGGAACAACCCAGGAGTTGCTTCACCAACAAGGGTGTCGCCACGACACCCAAGATTGTGGTCGTCAGAGTACAAACAACCGAGAGGGCAACATCACCACCTGCCAACAGAGAAAACAAATTGGAGGCTTGACCTCCACTGACACTTCCCAACAGAACGGTACCAACTGTTTGGTTGGGTGAGAACGAAAATGCGCGAGCCATACCGAGTGCCAACAGTGGCATCATGCCAAAACACAAGAGCGCATTCAAAAAGATGACTCTAGGCTGTTGCGTTGCGCGTTGCAGTTCGGTTGGTGTAATGGTGAGACCCATGGAAAGCATCAAAATGGCGAGTGCTCCCTGCATCGTGGACAGTGCGCCAATCGTTGGAGCAAGGGCAGCAGCGTTGGCCGCACCCCAGCATGCAGCGACAAGAGTCCACAGTGGAGCATAGAGCGTCACTGGATTTCGTCGTTTTGGTCGTTCCTCTTCAAAAGACTCCAAAGGGGTAGCACTCATTCGAGAACCAGTCGGCTTTGACAACGTCGATATGCTGATAGGGGTGGATTGCTCCATTGGCTTGCAACTGAAGCTATTGCATCGTCGAAAAACACGCGTGTTCAGAGAGAACGACGTCCTCGTCGTGGGGGCCACATTGAAGCTCTCAACTGCTGCCAACCACAACAAAAGCATCACTCGTAGGGCTTGCATCCTCCTTCAACGTGCATGGCTGCATTGGCATTGTGAGGTTGGTCACTTTTTCGCAAGATTGTGGCCCGAGAACCGGTACTGTACTTCAAGTACGATTGAGTACACAGTACACGTTACAGTAGCGCAGAACAAGTGGAAGTTCCAGGAAACACGACTGCAACTGGGATTCCACAGTGATCATCCTGATCGACTCTCACGTCTGGTCACAAAGTTCATAAAAAACGACGCTCCATCGCTCGAAAGAAGAGTCGTATTGCAACCATGAGTAGTCATCGACAGACAAACCCATCCAGCAGAGGAAGTCGAATGCTGAATCCTACTCACCCTGCGTACCAACTCTTGCCAGACTTTCCACCAAACAAGGGGAGCTCATGGCAAGACACGCCGTCTGACGGCGTACAAGAGTGGGACCTACTTCACAAGTGTGTTGTGGACGAAGCGCAGCTTCTAGCAAAGACTTTGAAAGTGATTCAGCTTCGTAGCATCACGCTGCGACAGTGGGAAATAGATATCCTCCAATCAGCAGCTCAAATTCACAGTGATCATCTTACAGCCTGCTTTTCACACGAAGACAATCTCATTGTCCCATTGATGAAGACGAGAATAAATCTGGACGACATTCTTCCAGATCGACGAGTGCTACTGATCAAGGCCAACCAGTTGTTCCTTGGATTTGAGCACCTCCAAGAAGGAGGCGCCGTGACATCGTTGGCGTTCCAAATCAGGAGTTATGTGAATACTCTATCCGAGCATTTGAACGAGGTACTGCAACGATGTTGCCCAATCTTTCGTGCCTACTTCACTCCGGATGATGCACGGCATGTCCTGATGAAGGCGATTGGCAAACGGACCAAGAACGAAAACGGTGCCATCATCTATCACATCCCCCAGTTCATGAGCACCAGCCAAAAAGCACGAGTGCATTGGAGTGTTCGCATCGTGATTCTTCGACCAGCCCTGTGCTACTACAAGAAGCACTTTATCGAGCCACTCAAAGCAGTCGAGACGAACAAACCACCATCGTTTGTGAATCATCGCAAGTTGTCAAAACGAGGCCTATCAAGTCTATCAGAGGGGCTATCAAAACGAAGCCTACGAAACCTAACGGAAGGAATGACAAAGGGCGGGACCGAGCACCGACAGAGTCAAGCAAAGAGGCAACTACGAACCAAAGAGAGCTCAGTGTCTGAAGTCTCATTTCCACAGCAGTAACCTGCTATTGTGCAGAGAATACCGAACAAGAACTGACATGAACAAAATATAGAGAGAGATCAGAGGCAAAGTATAGAGGAATTAAAGACCAATGAAAGATACTCAGAGTTGAACGGTAGGCATAGATTCTAAGCATCTTCCAGTTTGTAGCAATCTCACCACGAACGTGAAGTATGGCTCTCCAGCAGCCAATCAGCCGTTCGTACAAAACCTACGAACTGAAAGGGAAGGAGTCGAGTCAGTCACCCCCTCACGGTACTGCAGTGGTCGTCGCCACAGCTGCTTTCTTCTTTGGCACCAACTCAATGACGACGGGCCCCGTCACGACCCGTCGTGCCTTGCCCGAATTGGCATTGGCGGCATTCACCACGGCAGTGGAGGTCGAGGATGCAAAGTTGTGCCATACTGCTCCTCGTCCTTCGTGAATATGTCCACACAGCCACAACGCCGGCGGTGTGTCACAAAGTTCCACGGCATGCCGCAAATTCAATGATCCCACACGTTCATTGCGATAGGTGCGATCGCAAATACCAAACGGAGGTTCGTGTGTGGCCAAAATGTCTACCACCTCTTGATCCAGTGCCGTCGCACTGCGCGATCGTACGAAGGGACGAGCGTCCAGCAGTGTCCCATCTTCCAATTCAATGACTTGTCGCTTGGTGATGAATTCGGCGCCGCTTGCAAACTTGTATTGCTGTGGATCATGATTGCCACGCACCACGAGTTTGCGGGGAATATGAGTCTGGGCGCTTAAAAAGGCATCGAGACGTGAATGTGACGTGCCGTAGAAATCACCACAATGAATCAACACGTCGGCGTCAGGCAATTTCAAAAAGGGACCACCAGCCGTGACGTCGTCGTCGTCATTCGCATATTTGAGAAGCTGATCTTCGTACCCATGTGTATCCGACAAAACGACCATGCGCAACGTGGTGGGAATATCAGACGTTCGAGTCACTTGCAAGACTTGGTTGGACAAGTCATCTCCACGAATAGGAGCCTTGGCATCGGCGACGAAAGTTGCTTCACTGTCATGTTGTTTCAAGAGATCTTGTACACCACTACTCAATTCACTCACTTGACATTCACCACAGTCATCCAGCCGTTTCTTAAAGATTGCCACATCCGTTGTCATATTGTATCCTCTTCTGGACGACATGGATTGTTGTTTGGTAGTGAGCTTGATCGTTCGCTTCTGCAACTTGGTTCTCTTTTTGCGAGAGATTCCTTTGCGTTTATTACTACCACCACGCCGCCTCTTTGGTTTCAATATTTCTCTCAACTCGTCGATCTCGGCTTGCATATCTATGACGGATTGTACCGATGTTGTTGCTGTGAGATGCGGCAGCGTCATTCGTGGACCCAGAGATTCCACGTCTGACAGAAAGGACACTGGACACGCCGTTGCTCGTGCCGAGTGCGCCGATATAAACTCCATAGTATTGGAATATTCTCCGTAGTGCATCCAAAGAATATGCCAACTCCCTGTCCCAATGGTCCACCACTGTAGAGCTTGTCGTTGTCAGTTCCATTACTATTCGCATTGACCATGAGCAAGACGGATTCATGCTGATTTCTCAAGAGAGGAGCGCTCGCCACCAAGGCTTCGACGGTCCAGGGATAGTTGGAAGAGACAATGGCAGATTCAACGTCGAGAACCAGCAACTTTGCGCTCGCTGATGGTGGCTCTTGAAGCTCTGGTGGCGGCTTCACCACTTTTGCTGCAGTAGTCCAAGGAGCAGACGGGGAGAAACAAGACACCTCTGCGATCAAACTGCTGAATACTACCAAACTGATCAAGTCAATCCGTCTAATCTTCATCATAGTGAGATACGTAGTGATGGGCTAGATGGGCGATTGCAAGGGCAAGTCTGGCTAGGAGTGATAGATGTTCTGTGTTGATGGTGATGTTGTGACGATCGGATGGCGGCGAAAAGTGAAGTCTCGGAATGTGGAATCCTCCTGTATGCACACATTTCCTAGAGTAGGTTTGACAAAACAGGAATTAGAATACACTGGGCGGGAGAAGGATTGCGCACTAATAAGAGAGCTTTATTTAGATTTTAAACATGCCGTCCAGATGGCAGACGTATTCTTGGAGACACACATCAGTGTGCTTTGGCTGAGAAGAGAATGTGGATCCAACTTGATGCATTAGGCTTCGATGACTTGAGCCTTACAAGTGGTACAGGAGGAAGAAGACTTCTCCGCAAAGGCCTTCTGGCAGAGCTTCTCGGCGTATCCTTCCAAGTTCACGTTGCGCTGGTCTTCGGTCAGAGCGGGACTGTTTCTCAGCAGACGACGGCTGCTACAGCAGGCGCAACAGTAACAGTAGTATCCCAGACCTAGAGCACACAATTCGTCGCAACCATTCGGATTGCAGCCAAGGCCTCCTTCCTTAGACTGGTATTTTGTGACATGTTCGACATCTTCTTTGGTCTGAGGGTCCATCATGCTGCCGCTGCTACTGAGCCACCTGGATCCATCTTGAGCTGCAGCTGCCTCCGCAGAGTATCCTCCATAGATAGCAACATCTGCAGCAATAGCTTGGAGGATCGCCTTGTCTTCTTTCTGGCACTTACCGTCTTGGCTGTACGCGAACTTAACAGCAATGGAGCCTCCTTGAGCGCTCACACCATTCTGTAACCATCCCAAAATGGTGAACAAGGCAAGGAAGAAGAGTTGGTTCTGCTTGAAAGCCATCTTTTTATTTTGTAAGCTCTATTTGCTGCAATCTGCTTTCGGAAGCCACGTAGTACTTCAAAGGGACATATGCTGACACCTTTTTGCGAACTTCGTAGCTTGGCATTTCGGTACAGTATGTATCGACCGATGCCTCTCCTTGTCTATTGCATACTATAGAAATAATGATATGGCGTTGCTAGATGACATCATGAGTACCCGTTCGGCACCCTGGTTAACGCGGGGCATATGAACTTTTGGCACCAATCTACGAATACCGAGAGGCAAAAAGTGAAGTCTCGGAATGTGGAATCCTCATGCGGAAATGCCAATACGGCAACCTGGAATAATCAAATCAATCTCAATTCCGACAGAATAGCTAGTACAGTATGTGTCTTTGTGGGCGAATTTTCTACGCAATTTCGAAATTGTGCTGTATCGCCAAACAGTTTGAGTTCTGAAATTCAAAATCCACTTTTGGGATGTCTTGGAGTTCGAATCATATCCAAGACCTCTTCTATAATCTGTATACAAGTCTATATAATATTTTATATAAATCGAGCTCCTTTCAACAAGCCAGCCATCCCTGTGAAGCCTTTTTCCGCACGGCAGGTTTACACAGAATTGCCTTCGTGGGTTGTACACAAGAAGTCGTTCTTTGTTGCTATTGCGGATCAGTAAAGGTAGGTTCTCTACGATGTTGTTACATACGAGAGGGGCTTGGTACAAACCAAACCATGATGAAGCGATACACCTACCAGTACATGTACAGATTTGAATGTGATGGATCGTTACGATGAGGAACAATTGATGATGCACCTTCAATGTTGCTATGTTGCTTGCAACATTCCAATATTTTTATGAGAATCCCTCTTGCAATGAAACCCCTTCGCTACACGATGTATCAGTATCCTCATATATTGCATCTTGCTTCTATCGTTTACATGTAGTCGATTGACAACGTCTTCCAATACACATTCAGCTACACTACTATTGAATCTCATCATGGCGAAGAAAACCCCAAGAGACCCAGGTGCCCCCAAGCGCAACATGAGCGCCTATCTTTTATATCAGAACGCGATGCGTGAAACCTTCAAGGCTCAGAATCCTGGCATGACGTTCGGTCAGTGCGCCAAGTACACATCTGCCATGTACGCGGAACTCTCTCCAGAGGAAAAGGACGCCTGGGTGAGTCGTGCGGAAGCAGACAAGGCTCGATACCTCCAAGAGTTGGCCAACTATGTCCCCCCTCCTGGTTACGATGCCAAGGGTGATGCCGTCATGACCTTTACCGGTCGTTCCGCCACTGGTCGTCGCGGCAAACCAGAACGCGACTCCAATGCCCCCAAACGCAACATGAGTGCCTACCTATTGTATCAGAATGCCATGCGCGAGCAATTTCGCCGGGAGAATCCCGGCATGACCTTTGGTCAATTGGCCAAATACACGAGCGCCATGTACAAGTGCTTGACGCCGGAAGAAAAGGCCGCCACGGATGCGCGGGCGGCCCAAGACAAGGCTCGATTCGATGCCGAAATGGCAGTGTACGTGCCTCCTCCTGGTCACGATGCGCAGGGCAACATGATTGAAGATCATCGTGTGCAGCACCGCAAGGTGAAGAAAGTAAAGGACCCGGCCGCACCCAAGCGGGCGCGTGGATCCTTTGTCTTTTTTACGTTCGATGTGCGTCCTCAAATTATGAAGGAATATCCTGGCATCAAGTTTGTCGAGCTTGGAACCGTCATGGGAGAACGTTGGAGAGCCCTGACTCCCGAGGAAAAGAAAAAGTACGAAGACATGGCGGCCCAAGACAAGATTCGATTCAATAACGAGATGCAAACGTATATGGCAAAAAAGGCTGCCGCAGAACCACCTGCTCCCGTAGTGTACCAGGACATGTACACGACCGAGGCGGCCGCCATGCCACACCACTATGTGGATCCCACGTATACGTCGCACCTTTATGCACCGGATCAGCAGTATCAGTATCATGGATGAGGCAGCAAGCTCATGAGAGGGGGGACCACGGGAAGAAAGAACGAGGCAGACGAGCTTCGTCATACATAATGTGTTTTATACTTAAAATAATTACTTATAAATTTACAGAGGATGAAAATCAGTGGACGTTTGTACGAACACATGCTTCTTCAGGCAGCAGCGCTGTTTCTCTCAGTTCGCCACAAAGAGATCCGATTGACCAAAGGCATCTATCAGGCACTCTTTGTGTGCTGGCTGCAGTCGCTTCCGTTCACACAGTAGTAACATACAATTGACTCGCCGCCGCCGCATGCAGTTGAGCGAGCATTGTCAAATCCTTCTTACCCCTACCGACAAGAAAGTCGGATAGATAGATAAAGCCAAGAGCACCTCACATACAACCAGCTCAACAACCAGCAGGAACATGTCTCCATACAGCAATGCACAAGAAGTAAGTTTATAGCGCCAAGATTTTGGGAGCGCCACGCGGATTCTTCAACTTCACAGCCAGCCACACGATGCAGCTCCGTCTTGCTGCTTGTGCGGGGACACCGTGCTCAAAAGGACTCACTCGAGGAAGGAAATCATAGCCTCTCGAAACTTTTGCTACCATATGCAGACAACAGACTGCCCATTCTTTCAACTGGAGTCTCATTCAGCGTTTCGGACTTCACATAGTCACCATCTTTCGAACATGAGCATCATCATGGGTAGGTGCCACGAACTGGCTGGCCCAAAAATCTTTGAAAAAGATCCAATCTTCCCAAGACTCAGCAGCCACAGCCAATCACAACGCAGCAAAACAACAGTGAACCACAACCACTCAACACAAAAACTGTAAACCTGTTGATCTCTTCAAAGCCACCAACTTCTCACTTCTTTGCCGCGTGCCAGAAAGAAAAGCAAACCATGATGTTTATCACATCATGTTGTAACCTGTCCTAACATGGCGCCCTGCGCTTTCGCTACCATCCCCAACAAGCTGTTTCATTCTTCAAGAAGCAGATATGTGATACCTTTATAAAAGTCACACAAAAGTAAGTCTATCGATATGAATGAAGAATCCCTTGTGTGCTCTCGTCTGCAAGCGCTGCCCAAGCAATGCACAATGCAATGCAATCAATCAATCACCACTACGCCCAATGACGAAGATAACTGTTATCCCTGTCTGACTACAACTGAGTGACAAAAGCATAAAAAACTTTTCTATAAACTTTCAGAGGGTCCTATTTGTGGTTGATTGGCTGATTATCATTGCTTGGGTTGGGAGGCTTAGCTTGCAAGGCTTTCTGTCTGTCTGTCTTGTTATTCGTCTTTCTGATCCTTCTCTTTTCCTCTTTTTTAACCAGAATTTTGCTTTTGGCAGGATCCGTGGAGGCTCGTATTGCCTTGTCTTGCGGCGGCTACTCAATAATATAGTATGGCGGTGTGTTGACAATACAATACATACATTGCGATCCTTCTATTCGAAGAAGGATTCGATTGACTCGGTGCTCAACGGCGCTGATGGTACGCTTCTGTACTGAAACTGGGGGAAAACTGGGAGCCACACATCTTGTGAAGTGCTGGACCACTTCACTGTATCTTTCCTGAAGTTCTTCTTAGTCAAGCGTTCCTAAAGGCGGCGGCTCCGACCGCATCAAATCCACTAAACTAATGACATCGTACTGTATTTATTTTACACCATCGCGTGGTGGTGCCAAGCAACACAATTGTAGTCTTGTACTCAAGGAAGCCTAAGCCTGGGATGATCTTGACGCCATCTGCACGGTGGCGTAAAGCAAGACAATTGTAGTCTTGCACCCTAAGCCTGGGGAGGGCGACCTTGTCACCATCGGGGGGTGGTGCCAAGCAACACAGTTGTAGTCTCGCACTCTAAGCCTGGTGGAGCTATCGCGCGCTGATGCCAACAAGCAAAAATTCACAATGTTAGTCTCGCACTACAAGCCTGGTGGAGCTGCCTGGCGTCATCGCGCGGTGATGCCAACAAGCAAAAAATCACAATTGTAGTCTCGCACTCTAAGCCTGGTGGAGCTACCTGGCGTCGCGCTCCGAGAGTGTGATGATACTCTTACCAGCTAGTACATGACCGTTGATATGCAAGCCATATACAACTCTGGCGACTCCAATCAGATCCCTCCTTCCTCTGCTACTCCTGTCACCATCGAACC
>JAVCKV010403449.1:2510-12765 GCA_032274145.1 Herpochondria borealis | reverse complement strand
CACGGGTCAGCAGATCGGCTTGCAGGCGTTTGTAGATCAGGCGCAATGCGCTGGATTCATCTGTCGGGGGGGCGATGATCGGGCGGGGTGGGGCAGGGGCGGTCACGCGCACTGGCGGCCGCACCGCAGCCTGAATTTCAGGCTTTGGCGGGGCCGGTTTCGGTGGGGGCGGCGATTCTTCCTGAGGGGTTTTCGCATGCGGTGATCAATGATTCGAAGAAGCTGACGGAGAAGAGGCGGGAGGCCTTGTATGATGAGCTGGTGGAGAATGAGGAGATTCGGTGGGCGGTGAGCTTGGTGGAGGCGGACGAGGTCGATGAGGTGAATGTGCTGAAGGCGACGCACCTGGGGATGGCGCGGGCGGTGAAGGCGCTGGGGGTGAAGTTGGGAATGTGTCTGATCGATGGGTTGGCGGTGCCGAATTTCCCGTATCCGCATGTGGGGATCGTAAAGGGGGATTCTAAGAGTCTTGCTATTGCTACCGCGAGTATTTTTGCCAAAGTGACGCGAGACCGAATTATGCGGGAGGCGGCGGTTCGCTATCCCGGGTATGGATTTGAGAAACACAAAGGTTATGGGACGAAAGCACATCTCGAAGCACTCCGGACTCTGGGTCCGTGCGCGATCCACCGTCGCTCGTTCCAGCCGGTTGCTCAACTCTGCTTGCCGGGTGAGTGAGTTGACGCCGCATGAGGTGGGGGAGCTGGGGGAGAAAATTGCGGCGAAGTATTTGCAATCACGGGGGTGGAAGGTGCTTTATCGGAATTTCCGGGCGCCGAAGGGTGGGGAGGTGGATTTGGTGATGCGGGGCGGGGATGGGCTGAGTTTGTTGGTTTTTGCGGAGGTGAAGACGCGGACGCGGCGGGATTATGGACGGCCGATGCGGGCGGTGAATGAGGAGAAGCAGGCGCTGATCATGAGGGGAGCGACGGAGTGGCTGCGGCTTTTGGGGAAAGAGGTGGTGCCGGGGGCGAAGCAGGATGTGCGGCGGCAGATCTCTTGGCGGTATGATGTGGTGGAGATTGTGTTGGAGGAAGGCGAGAAACCGGATGTGAATCTGGTGGAGAACGCGTTTTAGGGGAGAAATTGCGATGATTTGCCCGAAATGAGGAATTTTTCTCAATATAACCGACAACTTTTCGGTCGATCAGCGTTTCAATCAATGTAACGTCCTTGAAACAAAATATGAAAATTCAATCCAAAGAAAACTTGCAGATCGCCCCGCGTATGGCTCGCGGCTTCAGTCTTTTCGAAATGGTCATCGTGATGGGAATCATCGGCCTTATCCTAGGCGGAGCGATCTTCAGTATGGGTAAGATCCAAGATTCCGCTGCGGTGGGCACGGCGCGTTCGGACATGACGGCCTTTGGGTCGAGCTTGAACCAGTATCGCAATATCGGAGGGAAGTTCCCCATGACGTCGCAAGGGCTTGAGGCGCTTTTGAAACGGCCGACCACTGGTTCTCTTCCCCGTGACTGGGTGCAAACTCTCGATAGTGAGGATGCCCTCCTTGATCCTTGGGATACGAAATACAAATACGAGTATCCTGGCTCTCTTGATCCTGCTCAGCCTGAGATCATCTCAGCTGGTCCTGACAAGCAGTTCGGGACTGAGGATGACATGAGCAGTCAGAAGTAGACCTTATCCATTCACCAATCCGATGAAATTGCTGCCAGTTCAGAAACAATCACCGCTGCGTGACAAGGGCTTCTCCCTCATGGAGTTGATCTTTGTGATGTCGATTACGATGATTGTCTTTGGCGCGGCGACTTTCATGATCTCCATCCCCAATATGGAGAAGGATATCCGCGAGGCTCACTCGGGGATTGAGAGTTTGGGGCTGCGCGCTCATGCGATGTCTTACAGCTACCAACAACCCTTCGTGGTTGAGCTGAGGGAAGGGGAGGCTCGGCTGATGCCGCTGGCCCGTCCTGAGTCTGAGATCGTAGATGAGCTGACGGAGCAGATCGGCGAGAAGTCAGCGCTGCGGCGTCTTGATAGCATGTCGTGGCCGGTTGTCTTTAAGATCGATCCGAGATACCGGATGTCGGTGAGGCGATGGGGGAGCAATGAATATAAGGTGGTGAGTGATGATGTCGTCGAGCGATGGATTCATCAGCCTAATAGTCCCAGCGAGCCGTTGGCGATTGAGCTCTATGCCGATGATGAAGACGGACAGGCTCTCCTGATTCGCGAATTCCACCCTTTAACCTCGAAGGCGGCCGATCTTGAAATGGCCATCGGTAACCAGTAATGAAACGAATCGCGCCAAAATCACAGCGACGAGGCTTCATGCTAATGGAGGTTCTGTTGTCGCTCTTCATCTTCGCCATCGTGGCGACTTCCTTCACACGGGGCATCAATGCGCTCTGGCGGGGTAGCACCTATGTGAAGGAAAAGCTGGTGGTGACGCAGATCATGGATAGCGCGTTGCACGAGGCGCTTTACCTCCAACGTCTGGAGGAGGGAAGTCGAGAGGTCTTTGTCGAAGAGCGTGATATTACGCTCGAAATCGTGGTGATCCCACTGGAGCTGGAAAACATGGATGGTAATGTCCTTCAGCAGATGTGGCAGGTCACGATCATCGCCCGTTTTGAGCAAGATGGCGTAAACCAAGAGCGCACGGTGCAAGGCTGGCGCTATCTCCCCCTTTACCGCTAATGAGAATTTCACCCCGTCAGAATACACCGCAAGCTGCGAAGGGATTCACTCTCTTTGAGTTGGTCTTGGCGCTCGGGATTGCGGCGATGGTCTTAACTTCAATTTTCAAGATTGCGGATGGCGCGGTGCGATCGACGACTAAAATGGTCGATATTCAGAATGAAGACATGTCGCGAGATGCCTTCTTTTCCTTCCTCCGGAATCACTTTGACAGCCTACCGGGGAATGCCGTGCTGAATCTGGCTAATACCAGTAACTCGGAGCCTTTTACCTCGGAGATGACTTTCCAAAACACGCCTGTTTCCTTTAACTGGGGCGGCGTGCCAATTTCGGCGCAGGCGACGCGCTTGGTGACGATTCCGACCGTGACGGGTGGCTTGGATATCGTCCTGGAATATTACGATCAAGCGATTCTCGACAGCGAGGAAGCACCGGCGGAGCGGGGGATCGACCCGATTGCCAAGGTGACTCTCCTGAGTGATGTCCGTCTCTTCGAGTGGTCGGTCATTGACGTCAGGAATTATGAAACGACGGAGCGCGATAAGTGGGATTACGTGTGGGATCAGCCGAATCGCCGCCCTTCCTATGTGGAGCTTAAGATTGTCTTCGAGAATGGTAATCGCTCGGTAAAGCGGCTTTTTTGGATTCCGAATAAGCAGAGTCCGCAGACAATCATGGGGCAGTTGCAAAATAATGCCCGAGGTGCCCGCCAAAATCAGGGTGAGCCCACAAATAATCCAATAACTCCACAACCTCCAAGGTAGGACGAAGAAAGATGATTATTGTAAAACGACATTCCCTGAAGCTTGGTGCGACCTTGATTGCGGTCTTTTGGATCATTGCGGTGATGGGGCTTGCGCTGGTCGCGACGGTGAAAATTGCCCAGTATCAGTCGGAGGTCGCGAGTTCGCAGATCAATGGGATTGAGGCGCGGCAGTATGCGGAAATGGGCATTAATATTGCGGCTAATCCGGCGGTTGAGGAGTGGGATCAGTCGCTGCTTAACCAACGCTTTGAAAATGGCGCGGGCTTCCAAGTGAAGATTCTCTCCGAAGGAGGTCGTTTTAATATCAACTACATCCTGTTTCTTGAAGATAAGGCCTTGCTCCGCCTGATTTTTGCGGAATGGGGGATTGAATTCGATACTGCGAGCGAAATTGCAGATGCTCTGACCGATTGGGTGGATACCGATGATGCTAAGGCTCTCAATGGAGCCGAGCTTGATTACTATGATGGGCAAGGATTTGTGGGCCGCCCTTTCAATCGTCCATTTTACGAGCTTGATGAAATGAGGCTCGTCCGGGGGATGGAATTAGTTGAGGCCGCAAATCCCAATTGGCGGGATTGGTTCACCGTCTGGAGTAGTGGGGGATTGGATGTCAATGAGGCTCCGGCTGAATTTCTCGCAGTTGCGACTGAGAGCAATGTCGAAGCGGCAATGACGGTTGTTTCGGTCGTAGATGGACCCGATGGGATTCGAAATACTGAAGATGATCAGTTGATCACTCCAGATCAGGCGTTGGACAATCTTGGAGTTGACGATACGAGTGGACTCATCCTCGCCCGACTTGGATCGGAAGATCAGGTGAATCGTATCGAAAGCGTTGGCTTTGCGGGCACCGTTAGGCGTAAGATTGTGCTCATCATTAGCAATCGATCACAAAACCCCACCATTCTCGACCGAAAGGAAGTTATTATCCAATGAGTTCAAAAAAAGGAGACTTTAATCTATTGATCCCCGGAGCCGATGGCTGGGAAGTTTGGACTGGATCTGGAGCCACTGGCTTTCAGCAACATTCTGCCACTGAGCACCTACTTGCACTTGATGTGACCGGAATGCCTTCGGGCAGGGTTTCGATGGCGGTGCCGGTTCGGCAAATTTCCGCAGTGCCCTTCCGCGCGCAGACCGATGACCTCTCGCTACTCGGTGATCTCGCCGTGATGCAGCTCGAGAAGAACGGGACCCGCGCGGCGCTCGATGGGGGGCAGTTGACCGACCACTTTGTCTACGGGACGGCTCCTGAGGAGACCCACCTCACTGCGATCGTGATGAATCCGCCTTCTGAAGGGCAGCTTCCACGGAAAAGCCCTGAAGCTTTTGATATTTCACCACGATGCCTGCCTCTCCCCGAGGGGAAAGTGGTCATTTGGCGGGAGTTAGGACGCTGGGTTTTTGGCATCGGGAAGCCGGGGCATGCGCTTTACTTCCAATGTCTCTCCAGCGATCGACTCGATGCCCGAGCTGGCAATGAAATCCGCTTGGCCATGACCCAGCTTCAGATGCAGGGCCTCTTGAAGACTCTCCCGGACAGCGTGGTGGTATGGACTCACGGTTCGTCATCCGATGCTCGCCCTGAGGAGCTGGAATTCCTCGGGCGTGGCCTTGAGATCCCAGTGGAGACCTCGCCACGGCCTGATCCTACGTGGCCCGCTCCGCCAAGCCGCCTCTTACCGGCGGATGTCCGGGCTGAGCGCATGGCAGTGCGGGGAAAGCGGAATCGCAATATTCTCATTGCCGCCCTCGTCCTACTTTACCTCGGTGTTGTTGGTTTTCTCTACTTCGATCTCCAGAAGTCGAAGGATGCCGCAGAGATTGCTAAGAGGGACGCCAACGCCATTTCAGGCGAAGCGGAACTCCTGCTGGCGCACCAAGCGAAATGGCGGGAGCTTGAGCCGGTCGTGCAGACGGAATTCCAGCCCTTTGAGGTGCTCCTCGCGAGCTATCGGGCTTTGCCTAATACGAAGCAATCTCGCTTCATCCGGCTTAAGAAAGCTTCCTTCACGAATCAATTTCGTGAGATTGAGGGAGATCTCAAGGTGAGTCGCGAGGTTGTCCTAGAAGGTCAAGCCGAGCCGGAAGATCAACAGAAAATCCCTGAATTTGCGGGCAATTTACGCTCCAGTCGCGAACTCGAAGCATTTAATTGGTCGATTGCACCAGAAATCGTAGACAGAAGAACCGGTAAATTGACTTTTACCTTTGTAGGCAACGCAACTCAATAACCGCCGACTATGTCCGAACGCGAAAAAAAACTCCTGACCTTTCTTGGAGTCACCTTCTTTATTATCCTGAATTTCATCGGGTTTAATGTTCTCTATCTCCCGGCTGTAAGCGGCGCGGATAATGAGAAGAACATTGCCGAGGGGAAACTCAAGGAGGCAGAGACCGTCTTGGCCCTCCAAGATATCTACGAGCCTGAGATGGCTTGGCTCAGCCGGAGCGGCACGGCAGTGACCACGGCAGGAGTTGCACAGACGAAGCTCTCGGCTCTTCTCCGTAAGCAGGCCGGTGCACGCCGACTTGAGATCCGTGATTCCCGTATCATTCCAGCCCAGTCTGGCGAGCACTTTGATCGGGTCAAGGTCCTCTTCAAGGTGACCGGCATGGAGCGCGATGTTTTTGCCTGGCTCACTTCCATCCACCAGGTCGCCCAGCGGCAGGTGGTGACGAAACTGGAGCTCAAGCCCCAGAGCAACGATCTCACCCGTATCGAGGTCGAGATCGAAGTCGAAAAATGGATCATCACAGCCGACGAATAGGCTGAAATTGACCCCACCCCAAAACTATGAAATTCCTCCCAACCTTCCTCTTAACCGTCTTCGCCAGCGGCATCGTCCTGGCGGCTCCGCCCGAAAACCACCGCCCTGATCGCTATAAGGATCTCTATCTGAATTCTGCGATCACTGATCCGCCGCTCGTAGTCGAGCCCGATCCGATCCCAAATGATCTCCCTGATTGGGTTCTTGTCGGCGTAAGTAAATACATCGGCAAAGTCGAGGTCGAGGTCATGAATATTAAGGACCGCACGCGGGTTCGTATTCCTAGCAAGGATGCCACCGAGATGGGTTTTGCGATCAAGGAGGTACAGCAGGGGGCGAACTACGTCGATGACACCGTGGTCATTCTGAAGAAAGGGCGCGATGAGGGCCCGGTCCGCTTTGACACCAAATTTCTGGTGCTAAAGAAGGTGGCAGGTCCATCAGGCGCGAGTAATAAGAAGGCCGCCACTAATAGTCGCACCACGAAGGGGCAGACTAGTCGCCAGCCCACACCGCCACGTCCCGGTTCAAAGTCGAGTAATGTCCCGAGGCCCGGTAAGACTACTACAAGCACGCCGAAGAGGGTTCGTTACCTGCCTAGCACCCCTAAGTAGGTCCTTCGCCCGATTCTTCACGAATAAAATCATCATCATGAAATTTTCAGTCACTTTATTCCTTGGCCTTTCGCTCGGTGCGATGGCCCAAGACCCTGCGGCTCCCAAGCCTGAAACACCCTCTGGTGGAAAAGTCGCTCCTGCCAAGAAGGTTGACCCGAGTGCTTTAGCAGTTGCTGAGGACATCGCCATTGAGGAAAACATGATCACGGTCCAACGCGCTGCCCAGCTCTACGAAAAATACAGTGGCAAACGGGTGATCATGCCCAATGCGATCGCTAAGAATAAAATCTCTTTCGTCATGCGCGGCCCTCTGACTAATCAGGAGGCCTATCGCTTTATTCAACTGTCCTTAGTTGCAGAGAGATTAGCGATGATGTCGATTCCCGAGCAACCTGGAATCGTCCGATTGATTTCACTTGGCCCAATTAAGCCGCCTGGGGCAATACCTGAAAACGTCGCCAGACCCAGCAAGGTCACGACGAAAGGCGCTGGTGTGACACCTCCAACCGCTCCCGTCTTTAAGAAGAGGTCTCGTTTCGTTCCGAGACCCAAATAAATTTTTTCGCCCTTATTTTTCCTATCGAATCCATCACTATGAAATTTTCACTCACTTTACTCCTTGGTCTCTCGCTCGGCGCGATGGCTCAGGGTCCTCCGGCACCCGGCGGACCGGCGCCTCTCCCTGGCCTCCCGACTCCTGTGCCCACCACCCGGCCTGCCGCACCAACTGGTGGGATCGTCCGTTCAAGAAGAGTAGATCCCACCGCTCTGGTCGTGGCTGCGGATGGTTTCATTCAGGAGGCCAATATCACGGCTCTCCGAGCTGCTCAGCTCTATGAAGATTACAGCGGCAAGCGAGTCATAATGACGAATGCGGTCGCTCAGAGTGAGGTTTCCTTCACAATGCGAGGCCCTTTGACGAATGCTGAAGCTGCTCGCTTTCTCCAGCTGACTTTACTTGCGGAGGGACTGGCGATGATGCCCATTCCAGAGGAACCTGAGATTGTTCGCTTGATCCCATCTGGCCCGATCACGGGACCAGCGCAGGTTCCCAAGGAGCTCTATTTCGATGAGTTCGATCTTCCTGTCGAAGATCAGTTGGTGATGTATCAGATGATTTTTAAATACCTCAAGCCAGATGAGGCCTTGAAGGTTTTGCAGTCGGCGATGGGTCAGCTGAGTGCCTCGGGCACGATTGCAGCTGTTCCGAATGCCTCGTCCCTGATCATCACGGAGAGTGCCTCCTTAATCCGACAGATGATTAAGATTCAAAAAGCCATCGATGTGCCCACCCAAGTGGGTGAAAAGTGGGTCGAAGTCACTTTCGGCGATGTCGATGAGATCGCTGAGCGGATGAACGAAATTTACAACGAGCAGGGGAGCGGTCGTCAGACCACTCGGACGACTCGCGCCAATACACCTCCCGCGCCAGGATCGGCTCCCGGCGCGGCCACTTCAGGCGAAGAGATTCCACTCCGAATCATCGGAGTGCGCCGGACCAGTCGTATCCTTCTCGTGGGCCGTCCTACGGATTTGATTGCGGCGCAGTCTATGATTCAGAGTTTTGACCAACCCAGCGCTGGTAATACGCGCCAGACGTTCCGACTCAACTATATGCGGGTTTCTGATTTCCTCAACATTGCCGAAAATGCGATCTCAGTCACTCTCGGTGATGGCGCGGCTGGTGGCCAGGGTGGCCAGGGTGGTGGCGGACGACAGCTTACTTCGCAGAATAATAACTCGCGAACTAACCAGAATAACCAAAATAACAACCGAACGACTGGCCAACAAGGTGCGCAGGGCGGTCGGGGCGGCCAAGGTGGCGGCCAGAGTACAAACCTTCAGGAGCAAGTTATTCCTACTGCACCTGAGTCTCGCTTGATTGGTCGGACCCTCTTGGTCGCTGACAATGTCGCCAATACAATCGTCGTCAATGGTCCTCCGCATCACATCAGAATTTTGGAAGACCTGATCGGGGATCTTGATACCGAAGCTCAGCAGGTCGCTCTTTCCTCAGTGATCGGTAGTTACGGGATCGGAGATGGTTTGAACTTTGGAGTGGATTTAGCACGGGCGCTTCAGAGAACTGGAGCGAACTTTGCCGCTGCCGGTGCAGCGAGTTTCGGAGGAGTGCCTTCGGTCATCGATCCCGGCACCTTGACCGACTTGAGTTCTGTTCTGAGTGCGAATGGGCAGGCTGGAAACGGGGTCTCGCTCTACGGGCTCCTTGGGGATGACTTTGGGGTCTTTGTCAATGCCCTTGAAACGCAGACCAAGTTTAAAACTCTCGAACGGACCGTGTTAACGACAAGGAACAACCGAGTGGCTAGGCTCTCCTCAGGGCAGAGTATTGCCATTCCAGCAAGCACGTTCAGTGGAGGGTTAAACCAAGGGGGACAGCAGACCAACGTGGAATTTCGAAATGTCGAGCTGGTCCTTGAAATCCAGCCTCTTATCAACTCGGATAATCAGGTGACCTTGGAAATTTCGCTCACTCGAGATTCGATTGGAACACCTCGTGTTGTCGGTGAGCTTACTGTTCCTGATATTAACACTGAGAGCCTGACGACTTCGGTGACCGTTCAAAATGGTTCTGCCGTGATCTTGGGAGGGATCATGACGACTACGACTGCGGACACTAAAAATGGAATTCCATTTTTAAGTCGTATTCCAGGCATTGGTCGGATCTTCGGTCGGACTGAGCAGGAAAACCGCGAAACCGAACTCATCATCATGATCCAGCCTCGTATTATAAGGACTCAGGCAGAGATGGATCAATTCCGTCAAGAATATGGTCGATCCACTCGCCACACTGCGGATGCGTATCAGTCTTTCCCAGTTCGGCGCGGGATGCTTCCCGCTGCTGGAACGATGCCGACTCAAAGTCAGAATGCAAAAGGTGGAGTGCTTCCTTTCAAAAGTAACGTGAAGCTGCCGACGAAGGTTGAGACTCGCGTGCGACGGAGTTCCGCTGGACGCAAGAAGAGCCACCTCCGCTAGTCTCGGACGCTTTTGATGAGCTTTCAAAACGCCTCATCTGCCGCTGGCAGTGAGGCGTTTTTTCTATCCACGTGGGTGGAAGTTTTTGTGGACCGCTTTGAGGCGCTTTTGATCGACGTGGGTGTAGATCTGGGTGGTGGCGATGTCGGCGTGGCCGAGGAGCTCCTGGATGACGCGGAGGTCGGCGCCGTTCTCGAGGAGGTGGGTGGCGAAAGAATGCCGGAGGAGATGGGGGTAAATGTTTTGGGAAATGCCAGCTTGCTTGGCGCGTTCTTTGACAATTTGGCGGACGCGGTCGGGCGAGAGAGGGCCGCCGCGAATGGAGAGGAAGATGTGGGAGGAGGTCTTTTTGGTGACCAAGCTGGGGCGTTCGCTGGCGAGGTAGTTCGCGACAGCGGTGAGGGCCTTGCGGCCGACGGGGACTAGGCGGGTTTTGT
>JAVCKV010403448.1:0-39658 GCA_032274145.1 Herpochondria borealis | reverse complement strand
ACAACACAACACAACACAACACAACACAACACAACACAACACAACACAACACAACACAACACAACACAACACAACACTTAAATACACAACCGTCATTACATCTTGAGCAAGAGCGTACAAATTGCAAATGAGGCATAGAACGATACAGACAATCGCCCTAGGTATACAAAATGTGCTCCACCAAATAGTTTACTAAGCCAAAGCTGCTTGGTTTTCAGGCGTCTCGAATTCAGCCCTGAGCTTGCGTACATCATCGGTTATTTTTATTTGTTCAGCTGTATCGGATGCAGACTCTAGTGTTCGATGGATATAGTCGGCAACCAGTTCCATTTGCGGTACCTTCATACCTAACGTGGTTACAGCTGCAGTACCGACACGAAGTCCATTAGGGTTAACTGGCGTACCAGTGTCATAAGGAATAATGTTTGAGTTGCAGATTAGACCGGTTTTAGCCAACATAGTGGCCGCTTCATTGCCAGATAGTTTACTGTCGCTTAGATTGATCATGCAGGCGTGGTTGTGTGTCCCATTACCGACTAATGTATATCCCAATATTTGAAGACGGTCTGCTAAGGCAGAAGCATTAGCGAGTACTTGCCGACAATAACGTCGAAATGAGGGTTGTGCAGCTTCGTTTAGGGCAGCAGCAATACCTGCAATTGCTTGAACATTAGTTCCATCTTGGCAAACTGGAAACAGTGCTCGATCAACCGCCATGCGATACGATTCATTGCATAAGATTATTGCGGCTCGAGGACCGCGCAGCGTCTTGTAGGTGGACAACGTTACAATGTCTGCGTACGCGCATGGGTTGCTTACAACTTTGGCTGCGATTAAGCCTGCTGTTTGCGATACATCGGCAATTAGGGCCGCACCGCATTCATCGGCAATCTCACGAAGCATTTCCCAGTTCCATAGTCCAGTATAGGAGGTGTCACCACCGAAGATGGCTTGTGGCTTATGCTTTAAGGCGAGCTCGCGGATGGCGCTATAGTCGAGCAAATGCGTAACCGGGTCAACATTGTACGTTTCAATATTGAACAGTCGACTGTTTAGATGCACATCACCCCCTGTGCTGTAGTGTCCACCTCCATCGCAAGCAAAGCCGAGTATGGTTCCACTGGGTTTCACGCTTGCAACACTGGCAATAATGTTTGCCATAGTGCCTCGATAGGGCTGTACATTGGCGTGGTCTACGTCAAATAGAGCACAGGCGCGTTCAATTGCTAAAAGCTCAATGGCATCTGCGTTTTGTTGTCCTTGATGGAATCGGCTGCCAGGGTAGCCTTCGCAATGCACATTGGACAACTCAGGTCGCATTGCGCTTTGCACGAGTGGGGAAAGGTAATTGCAGGCGGCTGTTAGATTAATGGTGGTGCGTTGAAATTCGACTTCGGCATCGACAAGTGCCAACAATTCGGGATCAGGTGTCATTTTGTTTACGTGCTCGCTTGTTGCGTTCGTGTGATTCAAAAAAGGACGCCTACGCCAAAGTCTCATTAGCTTAGGTTGCCGATACGTTTTGCGTTTTCACGTCCTTTAATCCACGCGGTTGCTGACTAGTTGCACGAGTCTGCTTTAGTAGCATACCTCTTTTAGCATGGTTAGCAGTACTAACATTTACGCAAAGCAATGGTCGATTAACGATCTAAAGTACGGACAATACCCATTCGTTTAACTATTGATTTATACGGCTGGCTTGTTTGCGATACAGAGATGTTGAATGCAGAGATTCTTATGCGATGTGAATGTTTCATTATGATGTAGTGAAAATAATGATCATTTAAATCACACGCTCAATTCGCAGTTGCGCTTGTTTGACACAGAAATAGGTATTGCGAATACTGAGGGTGTCGATAAAATAATAAAGGGGTCTCGTCGCACTGCCGCCAATGTCAGTCTCAGCCTTCGTGGACCGCAACTTTTAAAACGCATTAACTGTCTTTATAATTTTTGCGAGTATCGCATCAGGGTAGGGCAAGATCGCAGTGCCTTTTGCCGATGGGGTTTCTACCGTTTCACCTAACCGACTGGCTCTGCCAGTGCCGCAGTGAATACGAATATCCCCAATACACAGGTAGCGGCCGTCTATGTAGGGTCGACCTGATTTTTTGTCTCCTGAGTACAATCGTTTTAATAGGCTAAGTCGGCTGATGGCTCCGGTGTAACCAGGTTGATTGGATTCATTCAGACTCAGTTCTAAAAATACTAATTCTTCTTCTGTACGCGTATCTTTCGTGAATATTGCTTGGCGGTGGGGAAGGGGCTGAGCTTGACATAGAAGGTATTAGTGATATAAGCAATAAAGTTAGATCACCAAATTGACTTGGTAACTGAACTACTACGGTCGCCTGATCGCACCTTAGAGACGCTGAACATTGTGATATTCGAGTAGTAAGCAATATGACTATATTAATTATTTTATTCGCCAGTTTGATTATGTTAGCCGGGGTTGTGCTCTTGGTACGCCCGGAAACTATCTACGGATTTCTCAAAAACAATAGTAATAGTACGGTAACTCATGCGATTGCTGTTACGACTCGTTTAATCGTTGGGGCACTGATACTTACACAATCTAGTTTATCTAAGTTTCCGCTGGCAATAGAAGCGCTCGGCTGGATCTTTATAATTGCTGGATTAGCTTTAGCTATTATAGGGCGTAACAAATTTCGTCAGCTAATGTCTTGGGTGCTGACAAAATTTAGACCCTTTGGACGACTTGCGGGAGTCATAGCAGTGGGGTTTGGAGGATTTCTTGGTTACGCATTTCTATAGCACCTTGAATAGGCTGGGTAGCCGTAGCTGCATTAATCACCATCGTCCCAGATTTAATTAGGCTGCTAAAACCCCTTATGAAGATCATTCTTTTAACTCACCAACGTGAACTAAAAAAAAGCACTAACACTGGTTCGTTAGTCGTTGATGTGCTAGGCGATGCTGCGGAGTTAATCGTTTGGGAAAGAACTAAACCTTCACCTATAGTGATGGATTACATAGAATCAGGTTCCACAGCATTGCTCTATCCATCTGGTGATAGTCAGTACATGGGTAGTTCTGCTGTGTTTGAGCGTTACATAATTATTGATGGCACCTGGCAGGAAGCGGCGAAGATCTACAACAGAAGCGCACATTTACACACTATTCCAAAGGTCAAACTAAAAACGAATACACCCTCTGCCTATAACATGAGGCGAAATCAAAAAGCCGGGTGTTTATGCACTGCCGAATGTGCCATTGGGGCACTATTAGCGAGGGGCTTTGAACAACAAGCAAACGATCTTCATACAGCATTTTTTCGGTTTTTAGTAAAATGACTGTGTGAATTGGATAGCAAGCGGCAAGGCGCCTTTATTAGATCATCTGATGCACTTAAGGTTTATGGGCTGCACATCTTTGCCGTCACACTGCCGTCAAGTCCAGAAAGCTGCAACGTATCTATGGATAAAGCCATATTTCTCATGCCGAGTTAACCTTATACGGCCAGCTTCATGGTCCGGTTAGGAGTACGGTAGCGATCCTGTCGTATCTCTCGGCTATGTGATTTAACACATAGCCTTTCATTGAACATGCGTTAGCTCAACTACTCAGCAGGTAGAAAACGATTAACAAACATGAGAGCATTCGATGAGCCAGGGGTAAAGTCAATCGTCAATATGTCGAAATCGCCAAGCGTGGCACCGGTGGGACCGGTTACCTCATCACCCGGTTCGAATATACCATCTTGGTTGGGGAATTTATAGTTTTCAAATCGAGCAATTGGCAGCATAGTTTCCGGGTCAAGAACGTACCCGCTACTGTTCTGCAATTCCAATGATTTGTCTGACTGATTGGCTAAGGTTTTTGCGAACATTCCGTCGGGTTCATCAACAATGCTGAGACTGTTTGGAGGACTCATTGTTTGTGTATAGCTAAGGGTTACAATACCTTTTTCCAATGGTGTAGCTGCAGTAGTAAATCCGGTAAGCCTATCAACGATCACCGACTCAATATCTTCGATATCTGCAAAATCGTCTCCCTCATTGAACGCAGTAAAGGCTTCTGTATCAAATGAGGTGTGCATATAGATGGAGCTGTATGCGCTAATGCACGTTTCAGCAAATTCCCGCCGTATGTTTGTATAAGAAACACCATCTCCATAGAGACCACCGTTTGACGAGACCGTACCACCTTGTTTCATTGTGGTTTTTAACGAAGCCCCTGTGGTTAGATCGCATATATCAACATTACTTAAGTTTGTGACTACAGCATATACATTTGGACGTGCAAGATCTAAGCGAAAGCGGGCACCATCCTCGAAAATTTCGCCATCCGCATTGAAGCCACGGCGTATGTAAGATCTCGCTGCATAGAGCTTCTCGATGACTAGTCCTGGAGTTACTTCACCATCAATGGTAAAGGGTATGTCCAGAACCATGTCACTGTTAAGTATTTCACCCGTGCCAATAGTTTCGCCTGAAACTATCGATACAAAGTCAGGTCCACCGTAAAGACGATCTTGTAATGGAGGTAAAGCATCCAATGTTGTGTAGCTTATGTCTAATTCATTTCTCGAGCCGAGCAATATATCGTTTAGGGTTTCGTCTGGGTTGTCGGTGACGTTTGTATTGTCTGTAGTCAGATCAAAGTCGGTGTCTGTAAAGTCTTGTAGAACCGTTTCGCCAGTACCACCGGAACTGCCGCCACAACCGAGTAAAACGATTGAAGAAAAAAGCGAAACTGCTAAAGCATGGTTAACGGCTACAGAGCGAGACATGTTAGATCTTCCGATGATTAAAACCGCAGACTATCACGAACTGGAATTGTTTTTGTTGCGTGAAGCTTAAGAGGTGCCTGGTTCTTTAGAAGACTAGTCGAAAGGATAGTGGTGAATGATTTGTTTGATCAATAGGAGAATAACCGATGCTGGAAAAACAGATTATTGCTGTCGATCTTAAGACGCTCGATTTTCCTCACTGATCATCAAATATCAACGTGGGCACAAGACGCGAGCAAATCGTGTTGTAGGCTGGTCAATAAACAGTCCCGTTTCGTGGTCTTTTTTACAGCCACACGACGTATTTGATGCGCCAATGCCGTCGCTTGATCGGTACCGAGGTCTTTAAATTGATTTTCTGGACCTGTACAGCTTGTTACACAATTAGTCATGAGAGTATTACCGCATCGCGCTATTATTAGTTATTCAAAGTACCCGCAACCGTCTGAATTTGACTTGAAAAGGAACTTGAAAGTATGCGAATCGCTAGTGCATTTATGTTATTGGGCCTATCACTCATACAAATAGGCTGTGGTAGTTCTGAGTCCAACCCAACTAATACCGAAAACGCTGAGTCTGCGACTGAGCAAGCAGCCGAGTCGGCAATTTCAGCTGACGATAAGTTCGTAACGTTTGAGTCCGGCCAGGTCAGGCCATTGGCTATCTCCACCGACGGTAAACGGTTGTTTGCCACTAATACACCAAACGGAACACTAGACATATTTATCGTCACTGACGATGGTTTACTGTCCGAACATTCTGTTCCAGTTGGCATGGAGCCTGTAGCAGTGGCTTTGTTTGGTGATACTCAGGCATGGGTCGTCAACCATCTGTCGGATAGCATCAGTGTTATTGATCTGGTGGCGCAGCCTCCACGAGTGATTGAAACATTATTGGTCGGTGATGAGCCTCGCGATATTGTGTTTGCAGGTGCTGATAAATCTATGGCGTTCATTACCACCGCTCACCGAGGACAAAACGGTCCAGATGATCAACCGGTAGATGCGCAACTTTCCACCCCTTCCGTTGGTCGGGCAGATGTCTGGGTTTTTGATGCGACAGCAACCGGTGAGTCTATAGGTGGTGATCCACTAACCGTATTATCGATGTTTGGAGATACACCGAGAGCGTTAACGGTCAGCCCTGATGGCGAGTCAGTCTATGTAGCCGTAATGCATTCTGGGAACCAGACAACAGCAATCGGTGAAAATAATATTGCGAAATCCGGCCCTGTACAAAGTAGTGATGGGGTAGAGCAACCTGATACTGGGTTAATCGTGAAGTTCGATGGCAGCAACTGGCGTGATGACGCTGGGCAATTAGCTGACCTAAACGACACAAGCTACGACAGCCTGGTTCGATTCTCATTACCCGACCAAGATGTGTTTGTTATTAGTGCTACCGATACCCCCGCTTTGGTAAAACAGTATACGGGTGTCGGCACGACCTTGTTTAACATGGTGACTAATCCGGTGACCGGTGCTGTTTATGTCAGTAATACCGAAGCCAATAACCTGATTCGGTTCGAAGGTGAGGGCATGAGTGGCACAACGGTACGAGGCAATATTGCACAGAGCAGAATTACGGTTATTGATGGTGATAATGTAGAGCGGCGTCATTTAAACAAACACCTTGACCACACCGAAGAAAGTGCAACCGATGAGCAACGTGGACTGTCTATTGCGCAACCAACGGGTATGGCGATATCTGCCGATGGTAGTACGTTGTACGTAGCTGGTTTTGGTTCAGAGAAGGTGGTGTACTATGATACCGCGGAGCTCTCTAACGATAGTTTTAGTGTGTCTGAAGGAATGCAGATTCCTCTAGATGCTGGTGGTCCAACAGGATTAGTGCTTGATGAGGTGCGCAATCGACTCTATGTGATGACACGCTTTAACAATAGCGTCGCCACAATCGATACCAGTGCACATTCGACCATTGCCAGTACGGCGTTGTATAACCCGGAGCCAAGCGTTGTGGTAGCTGGACGTCCGTTTTTGTATAACGCCGGTCAGTTTTCCAGTCATGGAGATGCGTCGTGTGCGTCGTGCCATGTGTTCGGTGATGTCGACGGAATGGGGTGGGATCTTGGTAACCCTGATGCGCAGGTGGTGGCCAACCCTAATCGGTTCGTGAACTTTGTATTAACACCACAAGGTTCGGTTGACTTCCATCCTCTTAAAGGGCCAATGACGACGCAGAGTCTTCGCGGGCTTGCAAACCAAGGGCCGATGCATTGGCGTGGTGATCGAACGGGCGCCAATGCGGCCGCTGGAGAGAGTCTTGAACGCGCTGCTTTTCGTGATTTTAACGTGGCCTTTCCAGAGTTATTAGGTAGTGATTCTACATTGAGTGATGCCGATATGGCAGCGTTTGCAGACTTTGCGTTAGAAATCCAATACCCACCTAATCCAATACGCGCATTGGATAACTCATTAACATCATCGCAGGCAAAGGGTCAAAAAATCTATATGCAAGACGTAACCACAGGTGAGCAATTCACGTGTAACGATTGCCATGTTATCGACCCTGATAAAGGTCATTTCGGTACCGGTGGTGAAAGTTCTATTGAGGGCGATGATATATCACAAGAGTTCAAAGTACCGCACCTGCGCAACATGTATCAGAAGGTCGGCAAGTTTGGTAACAGCGGCCGGTTTTCAGGTAGTGATGTTGAATTTGATGAGCAGATCAAAGGCTTTGGTTTTATGCATGATGGCAATATGGATACGCTGGATAATTTTCTGCAAGGCACGGTGTTTGATTTCGATCAGAATAGCGAAACCAATACGCTTAAACGCCAACAAGTGGTTGATTTTGTCATGGCTATGGACAGCGATCTTGCACCGATAGTCGGACAGCAAATCACGCTTGATGCAAACAGTGATAGCGACACCGAGGCGCGACTGACGCTTTTGTTGGAAAGAGCTGTTGTCACGGTTCCGCGCGCTGAATGCGATTTGATTGCCAAGGGCGTTGTCAATAATGTGCAACGTGGATTTCTATTAACCGATTCAAGTACGTTTCAAAGTGATAAAGCGCTAGAGACTTACAGCGTTACACAGCTAAAAGGGTTAGCTAAACAAGATGGTGGCGCCATGACCTTTACGTGTGTGCCACCGGGGTCAGGTAGACGGATGGGCATTGATCAAAATAATGATGGCATTAGGGATGGCGATGTTGCTGTTCAAAAAGGAGAGGAACAATTATGAGAGGAAGAATGAAATATTCAGTACGCACTGTATTGTCAATGAGTTGTCTGGCTAGCGCTATTGTATTGTCAGGCTGCTCGAGCAGCAGCGACGACAATGGCAATACAACACTCGCAACCGTAACAACGGTAGACGATTCGAACTTAACTCTATTGGATGCTGAAACGCTTGTCGAGCTCGAGGGTATTTATGAGCAACGTGGTTATGGCAATCTTTATGAGTACGCCAACGATCGCACCACTTTGTATTCGCTAACAGAAAATCATTGCCTTCAAGTCATCACCTTTCCTGGCTTGGCAGGGATACCGGCCGATGAGGTTGCACAGACTCGCTATAACCTGACGGGAGATCAATTAACCTTGGCATTTCCAGATGAGGTGTATTTGACCCGCCTCGATCGACTAGATTCACTGCCTGTACGTTGTGATGAAGTAGTCGCAAGAGATGCGCAAGGCACGTTCGACTATATGTGGGAAACGTTCGACGAATACTACGCGTTCTTCGACCAACGGAACGTTGATTGGGCATCTGAATATGCTCGGCAACTACCGAGAGTCGGTGAGGCGACTGAGGATGCCGCATTGTTTGGTCTACTGGCTGATCTGTTGTCACCCATTGATGATGGCCATGTGTTTCTTGACAATGGTGATGATGGTTACTCTCCGGCGAAAGTGCGTGGAATTAACCGAGAGTTCGAGCAAGGTTTTGCCGCACAGAATGAGGTCAATGATTTTGGTGTTTGGGCTAATGCGCTATTCGATGAATTCACAGGCGTAATTGAATCGCTACTGGATGAGGATTCAACCAATGATCAGGGTCCGATTGCCTGGGCGACGGCAGATGATGGCAGTACCGGTTACATTAATATCTTTGGAATGCAGGGGTATGTTCTCAATGAGGACGGCGATCCAATTAATGCCAACTTGTCTGATGAACTAGCCGCGGCCAATGCAACGATGGACCTTGTTATGTCGGACTTGGCCGACACAACGCGTCTGATCATTGATCTACGTTTCAACGGCGGCGGGCTTGATGCGATTAGCTTTAACTTTGCGCAGCGATTCATCAGCGATCGCCAACTTGCTTTTAGTAAGAGCGCTCGTAGTCGAGATTTTCAGTCAGTTCCGGTAGAGGCTTGGCTCGAGCCACCAGCAACCGGAGCGTACTTAAATCCGGTCACGCTGATTGTCGGTGCCAATACTGCCAGTGCTGCTGAAATATTCGCTATACCCATGAGTCAATTACCACAAGTGACGGTAATTGGTGAAAGAACGGCAGGCGTCTTGTCTGACATTCTTGAAAAACCTCTGCCCAATGGATGGTTTGTGGGATTGTCCAACGAAGTCTATCTTGATGCGCAAGGCGTCAGCTATGAAAGCGTAGGATTAACACCTGATATTGAAGTTCCGGTGTTCACAGTAGAAGATGTTCGGGCTGGTGTGGATCAGGCATTGGAGCTTGCTTTGAGTTTGTGATGATGGCAGCAGAAAGCCCGATACGATTATTTTATAGAATTAATCGTATCGGTGCTTTTGCCTATTGCATTGTTATATGCTGAATTCGTAGTACCGGTGTCTATCGATTAGGTGATCTATTGTGAGCCTAGGCAGTATGCCCTAGCCGTAACACCCACTGATGAGTCGTTTGGTGGTAGCGCTGTTGAGCATCTGTAATACGTGGAACCAGGCACAGAACTTACTGTATAGCCAAAAGACACATCACATCCGCCACCCGTAGCTACTGTGTCCGCAGGACAAAATGCAGTACACCCATTTCTTGTGTTAGGTGCGCCAAAGCAAGTTTGGGTTACCAGTGTTACAGCGGAACCTAGTGTCGTTGCTGTGGTTTCTGTCGTTTCGGAAAAAGAGCTTCCACCCATCGAGGCGCTATCTGTTGCTACTATGTTGTTGAAGCGTTCACCTGTACTGTGGTTGATGACGACATATGACCCAGGTTCAACAATACATGAGAGTCCACCGCTACAGACTTCGGCATAAGTCGTTTCATTCTGTACTTGATACCAACCATCATCAGGCCAGCTAATTGTTAAGCCGTCGACAGTGGGCGCTGCTATTGTCGCGGTGCTAGAAAGTAGTAGAGCCGCAAAGCCTAGAAGTGTTTTTCTCATAATAATTTCCTTTATTTATTCGAGTGAAAAGTGTATCAGCCAGATACGATTTGTATTTCACAAAAGTCTTAATTTTAGTTATCTTGGTAATATTACCGATGCGTCAAGGCTGCTGATGGCTCACCTTTTCTGCAGAGTAGGTGGCCGCGATCGTCCAGTCTGGAGCATGCACTTTCCTAAAAACAGCAGGCTTTTTGTCTAACATTTCGTTCTGAAGATACCAGTAGAGTCGTATTAGTGTTACCAATTGACTCATCGTGAGTCCAAAAAGTACCTTGGGAAGGAATAACGAACGCTATAGATCTATATGACACTAACTCTAGCAGCACTAAAGCAATTACATTATTTACATATTACTCTCTGATCTACATTTGTTTATGGTGGTGGAGAGTTCCACCCGTGGTTCAGGGGCGCGGACAGTTTAGTCGAGCAAACAGAACGAAAAATTGCAGCGGCTGACGGAAATTGAATAATATGGCATATTGCAGAGCCTGGCGCCGTAGAAGCGATTCGTCGTCTGCTTGAAGACAATGGCATTACAACTATTGAAATAGTTCATACTCCGGTGCAATGGATGTTGGATTTTGAAAACATTGAATACACTGGCCCTGTATTGGGGCCACGATTTGAAACAGCTGAACAATGTGCGCGCCGTTTAGAAGAGACGTTTATCGCTTTTTTGTCCTGCCATAATCTGCTGTCCGACTGGTACCTAAAATCCAGTACCCGAAAAAAAGCGATGGAAACTGAGCGAATCAGTCGTGTTGATAGAGAGCAGCTAACAGCGCTTGTTAGTAAAGGAGTAAATCGGATAGACGTTGATCGGGCACCCATGCCAGAGCTTGGGTTTAGAGTCAGTTTGTGGAACAAAGGAAAAAGTACCGACGCGGCCAGCTTTAGTGTCAAGTGTGGCTTGCATAGTACGGTTTCAGGCTTAACTAATAGTTTGGTCGTCAAATTGCCGAAAAGCATAGTTTACTCCAGTGAAGTTAACGTGCAGTTGTTAACTGATTTACTTATTAATTTGGTTAGTGCGTGGGAGCCTGATTGGGGTGTTGTCTATGACACGAACTCAACGAACTGGTTGGATAGGGTAAGGGGAGCTCCATTTTTAGATCATGCACTGTGGATAACTGATGACCTTGATAAACCATCAGCTATTACTAATGTGGCAACATCTAGTCTTTCTTGCGGTGGGACATTGTATGTGCCGTTAGCCTTTTAGCTGATGAAGGAGTTCGTTCTTCGCGGGTACAACTGATACATGGATACAAATGATTAAATGAATCGTCGTTCTAAAGAGTTTATCGAAAAAAATGAATTGTTAGAAAAACAATTTCTTTCCCTGCCGGAGTCAACTATAACCGGTGTGGTTGGACTTCCTGGCCCGGGTGCGGGTATGACCCCACCAGAGAAACTTTGGTCGTTAAGCCTATCCTTAATAGCTTGGAAGGAATTGGGAGGGCCAGTTAATAATTCTGAGCTAATCATTTCCGCGATACTTACTGACGATGAGCTTAATCGACTACAAGCCAAAGTGAAACATGAGTCGTTAGTACAGTTTAAAGTTAAGATAATGAAAAATAGCCCCTTTGGCGATACCAGAGCGCAGCTAATCTCCATATTAGACGAACCGATTGATAACGAGTTAAAAGCAGTTCTTGATAAATATATAGAACCTGTAGAGCTTAATCATCCGGAATTTGGCGTCTTGGTATTCGACAAGTCAATTAACTGGTTTGATGGCGCGATAAGCTGGATGGGGTCATCCGTTAATATCTCTGTATCTCTTGATGAAAATGGCTCACCAGAATCAAGCTTTAATACTTTAGAAGCTCTGTGCAAGGACTCTGATAGTTGGTCGAAAAAAGTAACTGACTATGCTGTTTTAAATTTACTAGAGCTTAAAAATGATAGCTGGTTACGTGATGGTCAAGATGCTGTTACTGCCGAAGAATTCATTGATGCAATGAATCTGAGATCAATTTCTGTTTTCCCGGACGGTAAATTTGAGTTTTGGCACAGCGATGGTGATTTTTTTTTTGGACACTCTATAGAGATCAGTGGAAGCCTTACAAAAGGACTTAGCCATGCTGATATACCTGGCTAACCAGTCTTTTCAAAGATGCCGTTTGTCAACCAGTAGGTTGATCACATAAGCTTATTGTCTGTCAGCACTTGGAGTGCTTTTTCAATTTGCACTACTGCATCTTTTTCAAGAGGTTGAAGTGGCAGTGCTAAATTTAATGAGCCTAATCCGATCATGCGGGAAACTTCTGGCATCACACGAATGCCGCCCCGCGTATTGAAACATTCCCACAAGGGTGCACACTGAGATTGCAGCACACCAAGTCTTTCAGGTTCGGCACGCGCCGCCCATATCTTCACTGCCAGTTCAGGCAACGTGCCTGCTATCACCGAATACCAGGCGTCCGCTCCCGCAGTTAGTACATGTGTGATATTCGCATCCCCTGAGTAGCCTAGTATAAAATCCTCTGGCAGGTCGGCGCGCATCGCGGCCAACGAATTCGCAGACATTGCTGTTGTAGGGGCTGGATTTTTCACAGCATGAACCGTTGGTAGGCTGGCTAAGTTTGTAACTAATTCGGCAGTCATCGTAAAGTGGGTTGTGCCTGGGTTGTTGTACAAACAGATGGGAAGAGAAGAGCTAGATGCAATCGTATGGACCAGTTCGGTAAAATCCCTATCAGTGAGTGGAAGATAAGACACTGGTGCGAGTAAAAGCGCGCTTGCACCAGCTTTCTCAGCGCTGGCAGTATGTTCAATAACACGGTCGGTTCGAAGATCGCCAATGCCGGCGAGTATAGGTTTTCCTCCACTGGCTTCCACAGCGGCTTCAATTGCACGAGCACGCTGAAACCGATTTAAGTACATGTAGCTGCCCGTTGAGCCAAGCACTCCGATGGAGTCGACATTCGTCGCAGCTAATCTTGCGACCAGTCTCTGTAGGTGTTCTACATCCACAACGCCAGTGCTCCCGAACGGTGTGAGTGTAAACGCGCTTAGTCCGCTGAGGTGATTCATGTATCTGGTGTCCGGTTAACTATCGGTTACGCTGTGTAAAGCGTGTTTTCTGTTTGGGATCTTGTAAGGCTACACATGGCCGTAAACATAAGTAGGCTGTCGTTCGCCAATTTATTCTACAACAAAGGATTCGAATAGTACGACTAACAACCTGTATAGACTCCCTATGTCATCGGTAACTACAAATTTGAACGAAATTGATGGAGTTAGTATGCGATTGTATGCCCGACCTCTTGAAGGCTTTATCGAAAAATCGGGGCTAATCTGAATTATCCGCCGTGCCAAGGGTCATTCATCCGTTCGATTTGAAGTGACTATTTTGCAGCAAACCACACACTGAGTATGGCCTTTTGAATAAAGCCGTCCGAACCTTAGCGGATTCATATGGGTTGGCACAGAGCATTGGTCGTAACTGAGTCAAGCGGTGGTTGAGTTTATATTGAGACTATAGGTTTTAGGCGAAGCGGTAATATTACATACCGTGCTCGTTCAAGGTTCGAGCTAGTCGTCATTGTTGTTACTGAGCAATATGGTAATTTTCTATTCATGGAAAAACTGAACGGACAACAACAATGACTTTACTATTTCGTGGCTTAGCCTTATCCGCACTATCATTATCACTAGTGGCTTGTGGTAGCGGCAATGACTCAAGCGTTGGGCAAGTCACCAGTTTTACGCCAATGGGAAAATTAGATTCTCCACTTGATAGTGCTTCAGCTGCTGGGAGAACGGAAGTAGAATCCACGGCAACAATAGTCGATACAGACGGTGATGGAGTACGCGACAGTGACGACCCGTACCCATACGTTTCTTCGATACTGGATACTGACTCCGATGGATTATCTGATGAATTAGAAGTTCATCTTGGGCTCAATCCGCTAAATCCCGACACTGACTACGATGGTATGCTGGATGCTGAAGATCGATATCCAGGCGCTTCTTCTATACTGGATACGGATAGCGACATGTTGTTCGATTCTAGTGAAGAAAACGCGGGTCTTGACCCGTTAAACCCCGATACTGATGGCGACGGAGCGCTGGATGGAGAAGACCGATTCCCAAACGCATCGTCAATACTTGATACAGACAACGATGGTTTGTTCGATTCTGAGGAAGAGCAAGCTGGGCTAGACCCTTTAAACCCTGATACGGATGGCGATGGCATCATTGATGGTGAAGATCGATTTCCGAATGCTTCTTCGATTCTCGATTCAGATAATGATGGATTGTTCGATTCCGAAGAAGAAAGCGCAGGGCTAGATCCGCATAATCCTGATACAGACGGGGATGGCATACTTGATGGCGAAGCGCCGTTACCCAGTAGCGATCCTATTATCAATGCTGTGATATCCAATGTACCGCCAGTATTACCAGACAATGGCTTAGACACAGACGGTGACGGCATACCAGATTCATTTGAAATGCAGCTCGGACTCGACCCTTTGAACCCCGACACGGACTTCGATGGAGTTATTGATGGTCAAGACCCTTTTCCAAACGATGCAATGCAAAGTTTGGATTCCGATGGCGATGGTGTTTCTGATGAACGTGATCAATTCCCTAATAATGCAGATGAAACCAGCGATTTGAACGGCGATGGCTTAGGTGACAACGATAACCAATTCGATGGAATTGAAATTAGAGGCCGGGTTGTCGCGTTAGCGAATCAACAACCAATAGCGAACGCTAACATATCATTGGACTTACTCAATAAAAATACAGAGACAAATCCACTGCTTGTTGTGAAAACCAATTTTAATGGTGAGTACACCATGGTCGCCGATGTCAGCTTAATTCCTGATTCTTTTGTTGTTGTAGTTGCTGCTGATGGATATGTGCCAACAGCCACTGTGCTTGCTAGCGATGGTGATACAGTAGGCGATTATAACGTTGAGTTGGAGTTACTGAACGAGTCATACATCACTGTTGAATCGAATCCAACTGTGCATCACTTAGGAGATGATTCATATGGTGGCGCTGAAAACTCACAACTTCAAAGATTAACTGAAGGGAGCTCACTTAATCGTAATTTCAATATTACACCCTCTCAATCAGCTGTAGATGTTATCGAGTTTGTATGGGTTGCAAAGGGCGTGCAGAACCCGAACACAATATTAATAAATGGCACCGTGGTTGGCATCGCAATAAACACAAATCCTGATGGCTCGTACAACAAACAAACCATTTCACTTGATGTGTTCGGTGTTTTAACCGAAGGCTCGAACACGCTTACGATTAAAAGTGCAGCGACTGGCCGTAGTACAGACATTGATGATTTTGAATTTGTGTTGTTGGGGTTGCAGATACCTTAGTTTGCTCAGTAGCTAGACGGGACATCATGCTGAAGGAGAATTAGATTCTAATCTGGGATTACATTGCTACACTCTATACTAAAAGTTATGATTTGCATGATCTTTCGAACCAGCTGCTTTTTGTGATGTATAAATTGGACTAAAGCTGTTTCGTCTCATGTTACGTTAAATAACTCAGGCGTCAACAACCGCCACGATTTACAGTGAGCTTTAAATTGAAATACACGATATTGAGATACTTTTCGTCGAGATGCGCTCATGCACGTATGGCGCACAAGCTTATATTGTTTGTCACATGTTATTTCTTTTTGTCTGCAGCCGTCATCGCCCAAGAAGACACTCTCAGAATTGCCACAAAACAAGCTCCACCGTTTGCCATGTTGGACGAAGACAAGCAATGGCATGGTTTATCAATATCACTGTGGAAAGCATTAGCGGAACAGCTGGATTTAAAATATAGCTTCGAAGAAGCAACGCTTAGTGAGATGATCGACGGTGTTGCTACGGGAAAGTATGACGCCAGCATTGCGGCTGTAACCATTACTCACGATCGTGAGCGACGTGTTGATTTCAGCCACCCGTTCTATACGACTGGCTACGGAATAGTTGTAACGCACACCAACACGAGCTGGTGGAGCATGGCAAGTCGATTATTATCGATTGAATTTTTACAGTCGGTGGGTTTACTTTTCCTTCTACTCGCTTTTGTTGGTACGTGTTTTTGGTTGGCAGAACGACGCAAAAATAAACACGAGTTTCGTTCTGGCCTTCAAGGCTTGGGAGACGGCTTCTGGTTTTCTGCTGTCACCATGACCACCACTGGGTATGGTGACATGGCCCCACGCACATGGCCTGGTCGTATCGTTGGAATGCTCTGGATGTTTACCGCGTTAGTCATCACGTCCACATTCACCGGTATGATCGCCTCATCATTGACAACAGCTAAGCTAGACCAATATATTGAAGGGCCAAATGACTTAGTAGGGACCACAACGGGTTCAATTGACGGTTCAGCAGCCGACGATTGGCTTAGTCGTCACGGTCTAGAATTTCTACCCTACCAAAGTGTGCAAGACGGACTTGACGCTGTTGCAAATTCTGAGGTTCGTAGCTTTGTATACGATCGTCCTTTGCTGGCCTATCTGGTTAACAAGTCTTATGTCGACTCTGTCGAGCTAGTACCAGGTACATTCGGCCGCCAAGACTACGGTATCGCGTTGCCTGCAGGAAGTGAGTTGCGTGAACCGTTGAATCGCGCGCTATTAAGTTATCTCAGTTCCGATGTTTGGACTGCGCTTCAACGTCGTTGGCTTGGTCCAGATTTGAATTAGCGAACTATCGTTATAGTAGTTAATCAAACCACCTCCGGCAATCGCCCCGCAGGAGGCGTATTCCGACTCCGCGTCGAAGTAACAACGCCATCAATTACTGTCATTCCAATCCCCGGCAAGTTCCCTTGATGAATACTCTCCAACATATCTTTACCCGGTGAATGTTGTGCTTGATCGAGCAGTAGAAAATCTGCCGACATACCCACTTCAATTATTCCAGTATCAAGCTCTCGCATACGTGCGGTGTTGCCGGTGGCAAAACAAAAGGCGATCTCGGCTGGTACATTACCCAAGCTAGAAAGCATCGCAATCATTCTTAAAATACCCAATGGTTGAACTCCAGAGCCAGCCGGTGAATCGGTACCAAGAATGACGCGTTCTGATTGATCTATTTCGAATGCGGTTCGCATGGCAAGTAGACCAGCGCGCTCGTTGCCGTTGTGGACAATTTCAATGCCGCGTGTGCAGCCTTCGCACAAACACATGATTTGATCATCGGGCAGGGCGGTGTGGCCTCCGTTGATGTGGCCGATGATGTCGGCATCGGCTTCAAGCACGATGTCGGCATCGATTAAACCTGATCCGGGAATCGATGGACCGCCGGTATGAATGGTGGATTGGATGCCGTACTTGCGTGCCCACTTCACCATTTGTGCAGCGGTCTCGCCAGCCTTTACCGTGCCAAGTCCAACTTCACCCAGAAGTTTAACTCCGGCATCAGCCAAGTCTTTAAAGTCTTGCTCCTCCATTCCTTCTTCGAGAATCGGTGCGCCAGCGTGCATTTTCACTCCAGACGGCCGGAAATTCTCGTACCAACGTTGCGAGGCGATGGCCATCGCTTTCAAGCCAACAATATCTTTTGGCCGACCGGGCAAATGCACTTCACCAGCGGAGATCATCGTGGTCACACCGCCGTGCAAGCAGGAGTCTATCCAGCCTATTTGCTGTTGGCGTGGGGTGTAGTCGCCAATGACGGGGTGAACGTGGCTGTCGATTAGCCCCGGGCTTAGCCAGACATCTTTAGCATCAACGGTGACATTGGCGTTGTCTGTGTCGAGATCTTTGAAGCTGCCAATGCTCGAAATTTTGCCACCGATGCTAATGACGCAGTCGCCGTCAATTAATGGCTCTTCAAGCTTACCTGAGAGAATTCGGCCAATATTCTTAATAACCAGCTTGTTCGCCGGTTTATCAGTCTGTTCGCTCATGCAAGTCTCCAAATTAGGTCTGATTTTTATTTCTCCAACGCTAAACCAAATTGGCTCTAAACGCCAGCCCGCACTTGACGCTTGAGCCGTAATGGAGGATAAATATCGTCATCGATTAACAGACACACACGCACTCTTTATATGGCTTCACCTAATCCGCGCAAAATCACCGTCAATGTGGAAGAAATTTGGCACGAAGGCGGCCCAATCGCCGACGTTCCGCAAAGAAAGGCCGCAGCTTTAGCGATTATCGACAATCCGTTTGCTGGTCGCTATGTCGAAGATATCGCACCGTATATGGAGGAACTCAAACCCCTAGGTCTGATGTTGGCCCAGCGGCTTATCGATGTGCTCGGTGGGGCGGCGAATATTCAGGGCTATGGCAAAGGTGCCATTGTCGGTACGAATGGCGAAATTGAGCACGGCGCGCTGTGGCATGTGCCTGGCGGCTACGCCATGCGCGAGCTGCTTGGCGATGCAAAGTCAATCGTACCGTCAACGAAGAAAGTCGGTGGCGCAGGCACGCGACTAGACATTCCTATTACGCATATCAATGCCTCTTATGTACGTGGTCATTTTGATGCGATGGAAATCGGGTGCAACGACGGACCGAAAGCCAACGAATTGCTGCTGGCGTTAGTCATGAGTACTGGCGGTCGAGTGCATGATCGTGTTGGTGGGTTGCGTGCCGAAGACATACAGGGTGTCGATGGCTTGCGTTAATCCAAATTATCGAGCCAGTCATCGCTGGTTTCAGGAAAACAAACGTCTGCTTTTGCAACATGGTCCTATCGACCTGGTTATCCAAGCCGAAGGTGATGTGAAAGAACGCGCGTTGGCTTTTCAGCAAGCGATAACGTTTTTTGATTCAGTGCTCGTCGCTTTAGTGGATGAGCTTGGTTTGCTGCGCACACAGGTAAGTGAATTAAGTGGTGTTGAATTTGAATCGGTTGTCGCTCAACGAATGCTTAAAGCAGTCACGCCTTACCGCGAACATTTTGTTACGCCAATGGCGGCCGTCGCAGGTTCCGTTGCTGATTGCACTCTGGCTGCGATGTGCGTCAACCGACACTTGTCTAGAGTTGCTGTGAACAACGGTGGTGACATCGCATTGCATCTGCAAGGCAATGCGTCTTATACCGTGGGCATTTGTGACAACCCCGTTTCAGGCACTCAACAAGCAAACGCACAGATACATGCGGCCATTCCCGTTCGTGGAATAGCGACCAGCGGTTGGCATGGGCGAAGTCATTCACTGGGGATTGCCGATGCCGTAACCGTATTGGCATCAAGTGCAAGTCAAGCCGATGTTGCCGCCACACTGATCGCAAATCACATCGACTTACCCGGCTCGAACAAAGTTCAACGCGAGCCTGCATCATCACTTTCACCAGACAGTGATCTTGGCATGCGCGAAGTTACCGTTGATGTGCAAACGCTGACTCAAGCCGAGCGGCAAACCGCATTAGCGGCAGGGGAACGATTTGCACAAACGTTGGTATCTGAAGGCCTGATTAATAGCGCTGTTTTAACTCTACAAGATGAGCGACTCGTCGTCGGTCATTATCCATCGATTAATTGGAAACACTCTGCATGAGCACTGCGAAAATCCGAAAAATTGTGATGTTTATGGATGAAACACACATTGAAATGAACAAAGCCATTACTCCTCCGACAAGACGTGCAGCGGCGGTTGCTGTTATCGAAAATCCGTTTGCATCTGAGTATCAAGAAGATCTCACCGCGTTAATGGATATCGGTGAAGAGATGGGCGCTTTGCTTGGTCAACGCTGTGTCGAGTTGTTAGGCATATCGCCAAGCGATGCGCAAAGCTACGGTAAAGCGGCGATGGTTGGTGAGAACGGTGAGCTTGAACATGCCGCTGCGCTTTTGCACCCTAAGCTTGGTAAGCCTCTACGTGCAGCGGTTGAGAAAGGCGCAGCCTTGGTTGCGTCGAGTAAAAAAATGGGCTCACCCGGTCAGGTGTTGGATGTACCACTGGGTCATAAAGAGGCGGCCTATGTGAGATCACACTTCGATGGAATGGAGGTGCGTATTAACGATGCCCCGCGTGCAAACGAAATTATGATTGCCGTTGCAGTAACCGACTCTGGTCGACCATTGCCACGTGTTGGTGGTTTAACTCACGAAGAGGCAGAGGGTAAGGATGGATTGCGTTAAGCCCAATGCGGTCAGTCTGGATTCGGTTCTAGACTCACTCAGCACTAACAAGTCCACCGTATTGGCTGGCGGTACTGATTATTATCCGGGGTTGGTGGATGCAGTACCTGATCCTAGCCTGCTAAGCGTTAATCGCATTGCAGGGCTTGATCAGATAGAGCTCATCGATGGTCAATGGCGCTTAGGGGCAGCCGTGACTTGGACAGATGTCATAAAAGCCGAACTACCCATCGGGTTCAATTGCTTAAAGCAAGCGGGACGTGAAGTTGGCTCAATTCAAATTCAGAATGCTGCCTCACTCGTTGGGAATATCTGTAATGCATCACCTGCAGCGGACGGCGTTCCCGCTTTACTCGCATTGGGTGCAATGGTTGAGCTGGCGTCGGTTGATGGTGTGCGTGTTCTACCACTGAATGAATTTATTCTCGGTGTACGTAAAACAGCCATGCGTGAAAACGAATTAGTCACCGCATTACTCATCCCCGATAGTGACGCGAAAGACAACACTGAGTTTACCAAGCTAGGCTCTCGTACCTATTTGGTGATCTCCATTGTTATGTGTGCCAGCAGAATACGGGTTGATGAAAGCAACACCATCACTGATGCTGCAATTGCTGTGGGTGCGTGTTCTCCCGTCGCCTGTCGTCTGCCAGCGATTGAGCAAACCATAGTAGGGCGTAAGTGCAACGATTCTGAGATGGCTAAATGCGTATTGCCTGAACACCTAACGTTTTTGTCGCCGATAACCGATGTTCGCGCCACGGCCGAGTATCGATTGCATGCAACACAGGTGTTATTGCAACGTCAGATTAATTCACTAGTAAGCACAATTTCTGCTGGCTCATCTGGGAGTGCTGCTTGATGAGCGCAAACTTAACTACAGATCATACCGTCTCGTTTGAACTCAACGGAGAAGTTGTCGCGGTCACAGTGCCTGCGCATACGCGATTAACCGATGTCCTTAGAGACAAATGCGCCCAAAGCGATGTGAAAGTCGGCTGCAATGCAGGTGATTGTGGTGCATGCTCCGTATTGATTGATGGTGATTGCGTTTGTGCCTGCCTCACGTCCGTTGAGCAAGTGGCCGGATGCAAAGTGGATACGTTGAGCGGATTGGTTCAGAGTGATCCTATTGCAAGGCTAGTGGCCGATGCGTTCTTACAATACGGTGCAGCGCAATGCGGTATCTGTACACCGGGAATGCTGGTATCGGCAACGGCGTTGTTAAGAGAGAACCCAAAGCCGGATGAGCAGCAAGTTGCCGATGCATTAGGTGGTGTTTTATGCCGCTGTACCGGGTATCGAAAAATCATTGATGCGATTGTTAATGCAACTAAACAGAGCGGAAACGCAACTTTAAAAAATGGTTCAAATGGTGATGCAACTGCAGCTGCAAATTTAACTGTAACTGCTAATGCAACCGCAACCGGCAATTCAACAGCAGCTGCTCATTCAACTGGAAATGCATCATCAACAGCTGACATTGTCACTCTACTTGCCACATCCGATTCCTATCGCCCAAACGCGGCGCAAGCCGAGATTGTCGACATGCGCAATGTCGATGGCGGTGTTGGTGAATCTATTGCGCGCCTTGACGGTGCCGAAAAAGTGGAAGGGCGTGACTTGTTCGGAGACGACGTTGCGCCAGCAGATTCGCTGCGATGCATTGTGGTTCGTTCGCCATTTCATCATGCGACGTTTGAGCTGGGCGATATAGATGCCTTTATCAATAGCCTTGATGGTGTCGAATGTGTGCTTACCGCCAAGGATGTACCGGGAGAGAATCGACATGGCGTCATACCACCTTTTATAGATCAGCCGGTATTTGCAGAAAACGCAACGCTTTTTAAAGGCGAAGCTATAGCGGCAATTGTGGGTGTTGCTAGTGCCATTAATGCATCTGTTTTAGCCTCGTTTCCAGTGACATGGAAAGAGCAAACGCCACATTTAGTCCCGGCTGATGCACAAGCCAGCGATGCTGCACTCGTTCATGCTGATCGAGCCGGCAATATTATGTGCCGTGGCAAGGTAATGCGAGGCGATACCGCTAAAGGACTTGCGGCAGGACACATCAAAGTTGCAGGCCGCTATCAAACGGAATTTATAGAACACGCCTACATTGAACCGGAAGCGGGCTATGCCGTTCGAGTCGGTGATCGAATTGAAGTACATGGGTGCACGCAAACGCCGTTTATGAATCGCGATAGTTTGGCAATGGTCATGGGGCTTGAGCCGACAGCTGTTCGTATTAACGCCAGTGCCATAGGTGGTGGGTTTGGTTCTAAGCTTGATCTCTCCTATCAGCCGTACATTGCTATTGCCGCATGGAAGTTGAACAAGCCGGTTCGCATCACCTACACGCGACGCGAATCTATGCAGTCAACCACCAAGCGTCATCCTGCTGATATGCACGTCCAAATTGCGGCGGATAAAGACGGCAAACTCACCGCACTGCAGTTTGATGGCATATTCAATACCGGTGCTTATGCTTCATGGGGGCCGACGGTTGCCAATCGAGTGCCTGTACATGCCTCGGGTCCTTATTTTGTGCCGAACTACATGGCGAATACCGCAGCCGTTCATACGCATACCGTTCCCGCGGGGGCGTTTCGTGGATTCGGTGTGCCGCAGGCTGCTATTGCACAAGAGTGCTTGTTTGATAAGTTAGCTGACAAGCTCAATATTGATCGACTCACATTTCGAATAATGAATGCGTTAGACAACGGGCAACCAACTGCAACCGGTCAAGTATTTGAGTCGTCCGTGGGTATCAAGGATTGTCTTGAGAGTTTGCAAGAACAGTGGACATCGCTTAGTGCGTCGGTTGATGCGTTTAACAAACAAGCTGTGACAGACGGAACGCCTGTGCGACGTGGCATTGGTGTCGCGTCAGGTTGGTATGGGTGCGGTAATACATCGCTGCCTAACCCATCGTGTATTAAAGCGGGCATAAAAGCTGATGGCACGGTGTGCTTACATCAAGGTGCTGTTGATATTGGACAGGGTTCCAATACCGTTATCTCGCAAATGTTTGCCAGTGCGTTAGGTATAGATGTCGGTTCCATAAAACGACTAAGCAGCGATACAGACATTACGCCTGATGCCGGAAAAACATCGGCATCTCGACAAACGTTTATATCAGGAAATGCGGCACGAAAATCTGGACTAGCACTTCGAAAAGAAATTTTAAGACTATCCAATTCATCCGATGCCAGTAATATCAAGTTTGGTTCTGGGGCCGTAGTAATACACGACGGCAATGCACCAGAGACCACGGTCGATTTATCCGCTATGCGTGCTGATGAAGATGGCTATGTGTTAAGTGTGGCTGAATCTTATGATGCCCCCATAAAGGCTTTGGACGACAATGGACAGGGCAATCCGTACGCACAATATGGGTATGCAGCGCACCTTGTAGAGCTGGCTGTAGACATTGAATTAGGCAGTGTTGATCTCATCAAATTTTATGCAGCCCACGATGTTGGTCGTGCCATTAATCCAAACTTAGTCGAAGGCCAAATTCATGGTGGTGTGGCACAAGGTATTGGTCTAGCTTTAATGGAATCATTCATTCCGGCACGCACTGAAAACCTTCACGATTATCTCATTCCCACTATTGGCGATGTGCCACCGATAGAATCAATCATTGTTGAAGTGCATGACGAGCATGGTCCATATGGTGCGAAGGGACTTGGAGAGCATGTGCTGATACCAACCGCACCGTCGATTCTTAATGCAATACGGCATGCGTGTGGGGCGGAGATACATCACTTGCCTGCGAGTCCGGATAAGGTGCTTGCAGCTATTCAGGCGGTGGGTGCCGAGTGATCCTTGTGAGTCAATTTAAGCTGCAAGTAGAAACCACTACCATTTTCAGGCGTTCGCTAATGCATCTGCTAAATTTCGCTATAGGTAGTCAGAAAATGGTTTGGCAAAACGATCCGGTCGCGCTAGAGAGTCATTTAGGAACGCATTCATGATCCGGCAAAAAGTAGAAATAGAAGCGAACGGCAAAATTCGTTGTGATGCTTGTCCGGTACTTTGCTATATCAAAGACGGGCGCTCCGGTGCGTGTGATCGGTACGCTAATGAAGGTGGCGAGTTAGTTCGGCTAGACCCGTTTACTGTTATTGAGAATCGTACTGAAACCGGCGGCGAAGTCGTTGCATTTCTACCGGGCGATGATGTACCGCAATGGGATGGCTCCCTGATTAATCAAAACAAAACGTTTGTCACCGCAATTGGTGCAGGCACAACCTACCCCGATTATAAACCAGCCCCATTTATTGTTAGCCAAGAGCACGATGGTGTGGATATGGTGACTGTGGTTACTGAGGGCATATTCAGTTATTGCGGTGCGAAAGTTAAAATTGATACCGATCGTCACGTAGGTCCAGAGCAAGCACTGGTGCGTGTGGAAGGCGAAGCTATTGGTCATGTCACTACGGGCGAGTATGGTTCGCAAATGCTCTCACTGGGTGGGGTTAATCATTTAACCGGTGGCAGTAAAAAGGAAGGTCGCATCACATGCGATGCGTTATTAAACTTGTGTAACCGCGAGCCGGTTGAGATGGCCATCGATGGCGGTGTCACGATGATTGTGCAAGCAGGTAAAGCACCGATTGTTGATGGTGTGGCCGAAACGTTAATGCGTGTGGGTTGTGGGTCTGCGACTATTGGTATGTTTGCCAAGCAGTGGGAGCCGCATGTCGATGAGGTTGTTGTCGTTGATGATCATATAACCGGCGTACTCTCAGAGCACCAGGCTGGCAAGCTTCTAGGTATGGAGCCCACTGGTATTAAGATAAAAGGACGTAAGTCGACACCCGGCCGTTATTTCCAAGTGGCAGAGCCCGGTATGGGTTGGGGTGGTACGGATATAGATGACCCGCTGACTATCCTTGATGAGTTTAAAGCAACCGTGGCAAAACCAGGCATGCGCATGTTGATGGTGTCGACAACAGGTGAGCAATACGCTTTCTATGTTTTAGATGAAAATTTGGTACCCGTCAAAACAGAGATGCCCGCCGAATTGAAACCATCGGTAGAGCGGGTAGCGGAGAACTGTGAGCCTTCTTTGTGTTCGGTATTGTTCATGGGTGGGGCTGGTGGTTCCTTGCGAGCTGGTGTTACAGAGAACCCCGTTGGCTTAACGCGTTCAGTTAGAAATTCACTGACGCATGTGACGTGTGGTGGTGCACCGGCTTACGTTTGGCCCGGCGGTGGTATCACTGTAATGGTTGATGTTATGCAATTGCCCAGCAATGCATTTGGCTACGTGCCTACGCCTGCTTTAGTTGCACCCATTGAATTTACTTTAAAACAGTCCGACTACGTGGAATTGGGCGGACATGTTGAAAGTATTACACCGATCAAATCACTGGGTGATCAGATTGATCGGTGCGTAGAGGTTGAAGCTCGAAACAGTTGGCCGATGGATAAGCGACATTATCATTGGTAGTACTATCCCGTTATTGCAGGCTTTTTTCGTCGTAAAAAGCCAATTGCACCGATACCTAAAAGGGCAAGCATTCCCGGCTCTGGCACATCAGTGGTTAGTGAGCCTCTTGTGTCGTACCAACCAGCTTGGCCAGAATAACTTTGGATACCATTGGTGCCGTCAGTCAAATATGAAAAGTTGGAGTTAGCGGTTGGGTGGAACCATATTCCAATTTGTTCAGCAAACTGAACACCGTCCCAGTCAGCTGTTAAATAGTAGTCATTGATAACACCTACGTTGATCGATAGCGACACACTCGTTATTCCGTTTGCAGCTGTGTTAGACATAATACTGTTCGGAAATACGTCAAGCAAAGTCCCGTTAGTGTAATGGTCAGGCTTGTTTGCGCCGCCGTACTCGTATGCTGTTACCTGACCGCTTGTAGTGTCGCCATATAAGATCGCGTATTCATCAGTGTGGGACTTCGGTCCAGGTCCGTCGCTAACAACGAGCCAAAAACCATCAGTGTTGTCACCGTTACCACCTGGTGCTGCTGTGTAATTCCATGTGAAATCACGCGTTCCAGAATCGTAAGTGGCGTCCAAGGATAAAATATCACCACCGTTAGGATTGACGCCGCCAGTAGGTGATGTGTTCTGAAGTGACTGTGCTAAATCGTTGGTCGAATATGAATAGATTGGAACGGCGTGAACTGTAGCGCTCCCAAATAATAATATTGATGTCGCCAAGACCTTGAACATAAAAACTCTCCGTAACTGGTTACCGTATTTCTGCATGTCATTTACCGCTTGACGCAGTGCTAACGATAACGTTACAGATTGCTCAATACGTATGCAATCTACCTAAATAGGTGGGTGCCTTTGAGTGCTGTCGAGATATCTGACAGAAAATTCGCGGCGCACGTGTCTGGTTCACGCGCAAACCGATAAGATTGTAGGGTGAAATATACATCGGGAATAATTTATAACTGAATATGGTTTGAAACAGTCGGGAATATAAATCGATGTCGATTTAATTAACACGAATTTTTTAGCCACAAAATTGCTAATTTGCGAACTACGTCAGTCTTTATATTGAAGCTAGTAATGATATCGATTGGCATGGTGAGAAACCGTTGTCTTCATTATCATCTATTACATACTGTCTTCAATATTTTTAGTGCTTGTGATTTCACTTTTTGGATAGCCTTACCAATTTAACGGTCTTGCATCCATACAAGGCCAGTTGATAGCTTACTGCTGTAGTAAGGTCAGACGCTTCAATGTTGATCAGTACAATGTTATCGACGCCCACTGTGTTCTCAGTAAAAAAAACAGGCGTAAAATAGCTCCAGAGTAAACCCATTTTCCGAAACCGTTGCAGGAGTGGCGCAATCAAATTCTGTGTAGCAGTTGTTAGTGCGGGTACCAGCGTTGCCATCCACAGTCATCGATTCGATACTATCGGTTGCATCGTCGCTGTATTTGCCGTCATTGGTATCAATGAATATACAATCGGTCAACCAGTTACAATCGAATTGTACAAATGAAGCATCAGCTCCATTGAGTTCAAAAAAGCAGCCGGCATTCTGACGGACGCAATCATCGTTATCGTCAAAAAAAGAAGTCACTACCAGGGGTAGCAGTGCCGCCACCACCACAGGCAGTGAGAACGAGTGCGCAGCTAAACGCGCCAGCTAATTTAACGCGATTGTTGACTCAGTTTTTCATTGCTAGAATATCCGGTTATTGAGGTAGCAAATGTTTCTGGGGTTGGTTATATTGCCTAGCCTATGCTAGCAGCTACACAACATCCAAACATCACGCGGCTTTGAGTAAAAGACACTACCATTGGTCGTGACTTTCGCCTTTTAAATGTTAGCTGAGAAGTAGTCATTGCCGTTGCCCGTGTGGCCCATATTGGAGTATGAACCAGTGCATTGCTTATTCAGGAATCATTCAGTATTGTGCTGATATTGTCGATCCACCATTGTTAGATATTCGGAGTTTCATATGCTTAGATATTCAATCCTCATCCTCAGTCTTAACCTTGTCGCTTGCAGCAGTTCTAGTACTCCCACCGATGCGAGTATTATACCGGTCGTTGATGGTCTAGACACCAGTATGATTCCTGTTGTAGGTGGAGACAATACCGCCATGACAGATGAACAGAATGGTGATGGAAGCACGAGTATGTCAACCGAAGAGGGTGGTAACGGAGAATCTGATGGATTCTCAATAGATACTGGCGTCGTACCAGGTGTGAATGTTGGCGATCTAGTTGATGTAGAAAACGCATCGGTATTTGTTACAGGCGATGGTCAGGTTGAAACGATAAACAATGATCGGATAACCGATATAGTTATTACCGGTTCAAATCACACTGTCAATATAGAATCAAATATTGGCACACTTTCCATAAACGGTAGTAACTCGATAATTCGATTTTCAGCCAATGTGGTCGTCGATATTTGTAACGTTGCTGGCAGTGACAACACAGCAGAGCGTGCTGAAAATGTATCGATGAACTGTGTTGTGGAAGGGTCTGGTAACTTAGGTTTTGAATAAATTAAACTACGGAATGGCAAATTTATGGTAGGGCAGTTAGAGCCCGTCCTTTACGTGTGTGTCAAAACTATCAAGAGAAATAACCTTGCGGTATCGGTAATGATAAGCACAACTGCCGTTACAAGATGCTGTTGTTCTCTACAAAGATAAATTACTGTCTGTGAAGAGAAAGACAAATTTAACGGCCTTGCATCCATGCAAGGCCGGTTGAAAGGTTACTGCTGTGTGTATTTTATGCCAGAGTCATTATAAATATCGAATTCACTATAAGGACTAAGGATACGATCGCCAGAGTTACTGCCATCGTTGAAGCCAGGTTTGCCAATGTATAGATCAGTACCAAATCGTTGCATACTGGTATAAAACTTACGAGTTGCGCGAACGCGGTCCATTTCGTCTGTCTGATCTGCATCAGGTGCCGCACCATCAAAAGTAAGATCAGAAGCTTCTATATTGACCAATACAATGTTATCGACGCCCACTGTGTTCTCAGTAAAAACAGAAGCGTAAAACAGCTCCAGCGTAGAGCCAACCTCTGAAACCGTTGCAGGAGTAGCGCAAGCAGATTCTGTGTAGTAGTTGTTGGTGCGAGTGCCGGCGTTGCCAGTCACAGTCATTGATTCGATTCTATAGGTAGCATCGTCGCTGTATTTGCCGTCATTGGTGTCAATGAATATACAATCGGTCAACCAGTTACCATCGAATTGTACAATTGAAGCACCAGCTCCATTAAGCTCATAAAAGCAGCCGGCATTTTGGGGGACGCAATCTCCATCGTCAAAAAAGAAGTCACTGCCAGGTGTAGCAGTGCCACCGCCTCCACCGCCACCACAGGCAGTTAGAACCAGTGCGCAGCTTAAAGTGCCAGCTAATTTAACGCGATTGTTGGCTTGATTTTTCATTATTAGAATATCCCTTTGTCGAGGGGCAAGTGTATCTGGGGTTGGTTATATTACCTAGCCTATATGGGCTAGTCTTTGGTATAGCGTGGATTGGGATCAGATTGATGCCTTTAATGACCGATATCACCAAAAACCATATTTAGTGCCACGTATTTACGTATCATTATCAATAAACTCACCACATTTTTAACTGGAATACCATTGATTATGGAACGACAACACGCGCTGTTAGGTGCCTTGGTCGCAGATGCTGCTGCGATGGGTCTTCATTGGTTGTACGACCAGGAACAGATAAAACTCATTGAAGCAACGGGTAGCTTGCTTTTCAGGCAACCTGAAGCTGCGGTCTTTGAAGGTAAGAAAGGCTATTTTGCGCATGCGGCGCGCCGCTCGGGTCAGCTGTCACACTATGGTGAATCTGCGCGCATAGCAGGGGCAGTTGGCAGCAACTACACAACATCTGAACATCAAGCTGCTTTTATGGCCTCGTTTGGGCCGTGTGGGTCTTACCATGGATACGCCGATAGACCGACAAAACAATTAATCGCCCGTATGTTGCTTGATGGCGATGAACTGGCTGAACCCTCGGGCATGGATGATAATCAGATGCCAGGGCTATGTGCGGTGCCCGGATTGTTTTCAGCTACAGCGTCAGATGAGCTCACGCTGGATGCGGTTCGTGTCATATCAACAAATTCAGATGTTATCCAATCAGCTCAAGCATTGCACACCGTATTGACTCAGCTACTATCGGGTATTGAGTTGAAAACTGCTTTAACCAGTGCGGCTGAGTCAGTCGACGGTGAAGTTGGTGAACTGATGCGTGAAGCATTAACAATGAGTACTTACCAGCCTCTAGAGGCTGCACAAAAGTTTGGATTGGCTTGTTACGTAAAACACGCCATGCCATTGAACTGGTATTTACTAAATCATGCGGACAACTTCGAGTCGGTGGTGCTCGACAACATTCGCTGTGGTGGTGATAACTGTGGACGATCAATGGCGCTTGGCAGTATAGCTGGCGTGGCGTTTGGCATTAGCGAAGCATTGCTATCGCAAACGACAGGGATTGAGCAATTTAAGAAACCCCTTTTGTAGGGTTTATTTCCAAGTTAAGGATAGCTTGGAGAAGTGAGTTTGAGGTTACATTCAAATTGAAGTTGTATGGTTGATCTGTAAATGCAAAAAATAATCTCTACGTGCCTTTACGCAGGCAAAAGGAGTTCACTGGGGGTGAATATATGACGCTTAAAATTAATACGCTAGGGAGCGTTGATCGCCACTTTGGCGCAACTGTGACCGGTTTAAAAGTAACTGATGCAACTGATAACGATATACAGACCATTGAGTCTGCAATCGAACGCTATGCGGTGTTGATATTTCCTGATCAGCAAATAGATGATGCGCAACAGTTTGCGTTCTCACGCAAATTTGGCATGATGGAAAAAGCCACAGGCGATATCAATCAAGACAAAGAAAGACGCTTAGCACTCGATATTAATGACATCTCAAATCTTGATCGTCATGGTACTGTTTTGGCTCGTAACGATCGTGCGCGCTTATTCGGTTTAGGCAATATGCTGTGGCATTCCGATAGCTCCTTCAAACCTATTCCTGCAAAATACTCGTTGTTGTCAGCTAGAGTGGTGCCTGACACCGGTGGCAACACAGAATTTGCTGATATGCGAGCGGCTTGGGATACGTTAACAACTGAACAACAGAATGAGTGCAAAGATCTTGTCTGTGAGCACAGCCAACTCTACTCGCGTGGTGCGTTGGGATTTGAGGATTTCACTGCCGAAGAAAGAATTAAATGGGCGCCAGTTTGCCAACCGCTGGTGCGACAACACCCCACGACTGAAGCACTTTCGCTCTATCTATCTTCACATATTGGTACGATTGTAGATTGGCCCGTACCTGAAGCGCGTCTACTTATTCGTGACCTTACCGAACATGCAACACGTCGAGAATTTGTCTTCGCGCATGCTTGGAAGCGTTGGGACTTGGTGATGTGGGATAACCGAGTCACTATGCACAGGGCACGTCGCTATGACCATACACAACCGCGTGATTTGCACCGAACCACTGTGTCTACCGATGCAAAGCTATTCAACAATGAATGAGCCTTGTCATGGTAAATACATGCTTAATTGAAAAGTGGCTATTATGTTAGCAACTTATTTAGTAACGTTGTTAGGCGTTATGGCAGCTCAAGCATCACCAGGCCCTAACTTGATGGCTGTTGCGAGCACAGGTATAGGTCAAGGACGTCGCTCTGCGTTGTTCGTCACCCTAGGCATATCGTCTGGCATGCTGATATGGGCAGTAGCGGTGGCCTTTGGGTTAGGTTCGCTATTCACCACATATCCGTTGTCACTAGTCGCATTAAAGATCATTGGCGGAAGCTATTTACTCTGGCTTGCCAGTCGGGCTCTAAAGTCTGCCTATACAAACAATCCAAATATAATTACGTCTGATAATTCTGTAGAAACTGATCTGGCTGGTTGGAGACGAGGTCTGTTTGTGGTCCTGACCAACCCAAAGGCTGCGCTGATGTGGACAGCGGTGGGAATATTTTTATTCGGGGCTGGGCTTAATACATGGCAAGTGGCATTGTTCGGGCCGGTGGGCGCATCCAGTGGGTTTATTATTTACGGTACCTATTCGGTGTTGTTTTCTACAGGTAGCGCTATGAATTTTTACAAACGTTTCTCTCGCTGGTTTGAAGCTGTGTTTTGCGCATCGTTTGCTTTGTTGGGTGGGAAGTTGTTGTTTGATGGTGTTAAGGAGTTGCGGTAGCGTCTGGTGCTAGTTGACCAACACTGAGCATTAGCTCGCGATATACTGTAGCAACCGCGCAACTTCTAAACGAGGAAGATGAAAAATGCTAGGTATCGGCGGTAAAGCTGCATTGTTGAAACAGCAAGGGCCCTCCAAGCAGTGTGAACGGTGTGGCTTGAGCCATTTTAGTCATCAACATGATAAGTGCCCACATTGCACCGGATTCAACGATGCAGAAGTGCAAGAGCTTATTGATCGACAAAAGGCGGAGGCTGAAGGAGGGGCATCATTAGGGCGAATGATGCTTGTTGGTGCCCTATTTATTATTGCATTGCTCGTGGTTGCCTTGCAATTTATTTAGTGGAAAATCACAGAGACTTTTAGGTATTTAGCTTAACGATCTCAATTGTATTTTAATCGTCTTAGTATTGCGAACGAATTTTGTCTTAAAAGATTCGCCCGTCCTCCAAGCCATAGTTTCAGGCTGCTGTAAGTATAAATCTGCCTAAAGAACGTAAGTTTAAGACAAAGTCTAGGGTTTTTGCTCTATCTAACAGGACTCAGTTGCGGGTAAGGTTGCGCCAGATAATCTGAAATGCTCGGAAGCAATGACGCAATTTTATGTAAAGCGAATACCGTACGGATCTGCAAATCACACTTTTCTCCATCTTTTGTATTTTCGAAGGCCCGAAAGGCTAAATGCCGCAGGTACTGCTAGTACAAAAAACAGTGCCGGCGCAGGATTCAATAACTATTGGATGCGGACCGCGTTAACGCTATTCCTCGCTCTAAGTCTGCAGATATATGGAGCGGCGGCGTTAGCTGCTTTTGATTTTACAAATTCAACACCTGATGGTCCCAGTTCTCCGTTGCCCAGTGATCAACCACTGCAATGCGAAAATAATCCGAACAGTTGTCCGATAGGTGGTTCAGATGTGGGTTCGAGTTTAGGTGGTCTGCAGCCAAGAAGTACTGTTGGAAATCCCATTGATCTTATGAGTGGAAACAAGTTTCAAAGTGAAACGGATTTCTCCTTACCCAATTCGCAGCTCATGCTCAGGCGCATGTACAACAGCGCCTCCGCTGACTCGAACGTGGGGCTAGGGATGGGTTGGCGGCACAGTTTTTCCGTCTCGATTGTTGATGCCGGTGATGGTAATCGTGAAGTTGTGCAGAGTGATGGCACACGCTTGCGCTTTAGTCCTAATGGATCAAATGAGGATGGAAATACCCTGCTGTATGCAGTGCAGGGAATGCGCGGGTATCTGGTCCAACAGGAAAATCGGCATCAATGGCATTTACCCGATGGTCGTGTACTTTCTTTTTTAGGCACTTTTCTCATTCAAATTGATTGGCCAGATCAACGTTCACTTAAGTTGTACTATCGTGCTAAAAGACTTGAAAGTGTCACTGATGAAACGGGTCGGGTCATGTTATTTAGTTATACGCCTTGGCCTGAAAGTGGACTAAACGAATATACAGAGAGTCGTTTTTCGAACGTGCCTGGGCATTTAGAGAAAATCACCTTGCCGGATGGCTCGAACATCCATTATAAATTCGACAATAAAATAATTTATCGAAGGTTCGATTTCCGGATAACAGTAATAGCGAATACCATTATGAGAATGAAGTCTATAAGAGTCATTTGACTGGCTTAACCGATCGTTTAGGTGTTCGTTTTGCCACATGGACCTACGATGAGCAAGGACGTGCAAATTCCAGTGAGCACGTTAATGGGGTAGAAAAAGTCACACTTCAATACCCGGACTTACAAGCGGTTAATAATAGTGAGGTGGTAGAAACGATAGTCACGAATTCGCTTGGTGAACAGGGTATCTATACATGGCGACAGGGAGGCGCGCACGAACCGCCAAAGATGCTGTCGTCGATTGGAGTGCAATGTGCAAGCTGTCCACCGACAGATGTAGAGTATGAGTACGACGAACAAGGGCGCTTGATAGCAGGTGTACAAACTGGCTCAGGGAACGCTGCAGCAGCTGGCGACATGCGATATGAGTACGACGCACTGGGGCGACTAATTCGCACAACTCAAGTGATTGTAGATGCCTATGGTGACCGAATTGAGCGAGTGTTACTTGAACAAATTTATGAACGGTCTTCCTTACAACCCGCAGTGATCAAATCTCCTAGTGTCAATGTTAATGCACAGCGTACGACCGAAACAACGTTTGGTGATAATAATCGCCCAGTGCTAATTTTGGAACGCGGTTACAGCCCGATATTTAATATGGTTGGAGAGCTTGGTTTAGCTGATATTGCTGAAGAGGCTCAATTTGAGGTAATAGAGCGGCGAACAACTTTAACGTGGGAGCAGAATCGATTGGTTGCAGTTGATGGTCCACGCTCTGATGTCAATGATACAGTTCACTTCGAGTGGGATGAGCTGAACCGTTTGGTTGGAGTGACCACCCCTGCATCACCTGCACTACGGGTCACAAAATTTGATGCAATGGGCAGGGCGGTGCACTTTCAGTTTGGCAATCGCTCGCCAATTGAGCTTACCTATAATCTATCAAACAAGGTTATCGAATCCAAACAGGGTAGTAATGTACTGACTTTTATTTATGACGCTGAAAGTCGATTAATTGCTTTGTCTGATACCGATGGTCATACCAAAACGATACAACATGACGAAGCTGGCCGCGTTGAATCAATTACTGATGAAGTAGGTCGCGTTAGTACAATTTCACGTGACACCGAAAGCAAGATAATTAGCAGATCGCTCATGGGCATCGATGGCTTAACGATACGCTTAATGGATTATTATTTTGACGAAAAGGGTAGTTTGTTGCGCAGTACCGACCAACGCATGGGAGGATCTAGTCCATCAACGCAAGTCCTGGAATTCGACAGCGATCGTATTGACAATGGAATGCAAGTAAGCGATGCGAACACGGGCGCTGGTATCAGTTCGGTAGTTGACGTACTGTCGCGTATGACAACCATGACTGGTATTGACGGTGCTCGAACCCAAATCGGATTCGATCATAAGGGTGGGATTGTAAGTGTCCTCGATGCTCACGGCAATCTGAACTTGAGCCCAACGGATGATTTTGGACGTACCGTGATGACGGATAGTGCAGACACTGGCCGTGTGATTAATCGTTTTGATGAGGCCGGTAACCGGATAGAGCAACAGTTGGCGAACGGTCTACTTGTCAATTACCAGTATGACGCTGCCAATCGTCGAATATTGCGTGATACGAATGGAAAAATAACGACCTGGCTTTGGAATGAGACCAATGGTCAGATGGTTGAAGCGACCAATCAAGAATCGGTGGAATTGTTTGAATATGACAAAGAGGCGCGTCTTGTTGGTCATACTAGAAAAATCGACACACATCAGTTTCGCACAAGCTATGAGTACGATGAGCGAGGCCGGCTTAGTAAGAAAACATTGCCGAACGATCAGCAATTGGCCTTTCATTATCATGATGATGGAATCAACAAAGGTAAACTCCGCGCCATAACCCGTAACGGCATAGTTTCTTTGTTCGATAACACCATTGCAACGGATATTGATCTTGAGCGGCGAGATGGTCGTGCTGGTTATCTCTCGGGTAATGGTATTAGAACGTCAGAGACGATAGCGCCCAATGGCGAACTGTCCAGCCTTGAGATCGGTGGCTCGCTTGCATTTAACTATAGCTTCGACGCCGTTGGACGTATTGCTCGCATTGAACGAAACGATGCTCAGGGTGAACACAATACGAGTTATTCCTATAACAATGGCCGCCTCAGTCGTGCATCGAACAGCACATGGGGTGCGCAGTCTTGGCAATACGACAAGCTAGGTAATCGCTTGTCACAGGAGACGCAGCGTACTGATGGCTACTTAGAGCGCAAAGCTTATCGTTATCCGACAAACGGTGATGGGAACCGACTGATTGGAGTAGAGACTACGTTACTGCAGGATTCAGGTCGTTCATTAAGTGGGCGCATTGAGTATCGCTATGGCGCATCTGGCGCACCAGAAGCAGTAGGCAACCTGACTTACACCTACAATAACTGGCAACGACCGATCAGTGTCACTAAGAATGGCGTTTTACTGGCCGAGTACAGCTATAACGCGTTTGGCGAAAGAGTTAAAAAAGTACTGTATCAGGATGATGCCAATGCGCCTGAAGTGAGCTATTACTTGTACGACGGTAGCACGCTCACGGCAGAAGCCAATGCGTCTGGTGATATCACACGTCAATACGTGTATTTGGAAGGCCACAAACCCATTGCGATGTTAGCGGGTAACGTGACTTATGCAATTCATACAGATTATATTGGTGCTCCGCGCCAAATGAGTAATGCAAAAGGTGAGATTGTTTGGCGTGCAGACTACACCGCTTTTGGAAAGGCGACGTTGCATGAATCTAATAGCACGTCGTTAAATCTGCGATTTCCTGGCCAGTATGCCGATGAAGAAACCGGCACGTACTATAATTATTTTCGTGATTACGATCCTGAGTCAGGCCGGTATCGAACCAGTGACCCAATGGGGCAAATTGCCGGGCTCAATACCTATGCGTATGCGAATGGCTTACCTCAGAACCTAGTAGATCCTTTGGGCTTGTGGGCAGCTGTGCCAGTGCTTGCAGGAAGCGCTTTCTATACTTGGTTGACTACCGCTGCAACCGTTGCGACTGTCAGCAACCCAGTGGGTTGGCTGGTTGGCGGTGCGGCAGCCTTGGGAGTCGCTGCAACTTGGTATGCAAACCACAATACTGGTGGCGAACAGGGGTTTCTAGAACAGACGGATGGTCAAAAGCCATCGAGAGACGACTATTTCAACATTAGATTTGAAATCGCTCAATTAGACGCTTCATTGGATCCAGGCTTTGGTTTCGACGATACGTGGGGTAGTTTATTTGCAGCGAGAAACTTACTGCTGCAGGCTCAGCAGAATTTCATTGATCGTATGGATGCGGAGATAGCAGATCATGGCGAAGGGTGTTTAACCGGTGAAGAGCAGGATAAGTATAATAAGGCTGAGGCGGCTCTCGCAACTGCTGCTGCGATAGCCGCAGCGGCTGCATCGACGACTACAGTATCATCAAATCCTCCTCCAGAATGTGACGAAGCCGGTCGGGAGATCCGTGAGGGGCTGTATGATAATAAACACAGCCGAAATGGTAGTGGTGGCCATGGCTATCTAAGAAGGATGTTGGAACAAATATGCGGTAAACATGCTCCTGGTAGTAATAGTTGGAATACCCATCAGCAGCAACTAACGGGCGAACGCAATAATATTGATGCCGGCCGTAAGAAACTTACGGATAATGATTGTGATGTACAACAAGTTACTAGTCGCGATGATCGGAAGTTGATGAATATGATAAGGAGTCGTCGTGGTTGGCAACCTGGCAGCATTCGGTGGATTGGCCGCTCTGATTCCCGTTGCAGGGATTGGGAAAATATTGCTCGTGGGGAAGACAACGGTTTGTTGCGTAGAAAGTTGCTAGAGTTAGCTGGTGGGTCGTTGTGAATACGATCAAACGTGAAACACTTCTTGCAGATGCTAACTATATAGAAGAATTTATTTTGGCTATGTATTGGATGCCAACAAAGCAGGCTCATGATTTTGATGAGTGGTTGCGTATTCCGATTCGTAATCGCACCGATTTCCAAAATCTAGTGGGTGAATTTTTTAACTTTAGAAGATCGCTCAACCCGGACGCAAGATACCAAGTGGTATTAGATAAATTTGACACGCTACTATTCGATCTGGAGAGAAAAGGAGAGAATGTTGAGAGGCTACTGCTCTGGTTTTTAACACTTGCTGAAGGGGACGAAAGTCTAGGAATGAGGCCTCTAGCAACAGGGCTGTGGATAAATACGTTGCGCGATTGGGCGCAAAAAGAGACGATAGAATCACGTTGTGACAGTTTAGGAGTAAATAAAAGTATAGCTAGCTCATACAGAAAGCGAGTTTATCAAGTTAGGAAGGAATTTATAGAGTTACAGAAGATTGCTAAAACATGGCGCAAAAACTCCACAGAATATTCAGAGTTCGACGGTTTGGTTTTTTCTATCTATTTCTCCACCCTAACTCGTGGGCATCCGGCTAGTTTCTTTGAAATTGAAATCGAACGTAGTTTGCACCGAGAATGGTGGCGCTCTGTGAGAGATTTATTTACGGATGATCAGGTAGCAGGGCTGCACAATGAAATGCTTTTAACGTTAGCGACATCCGCAGAACCCGAACTTGCTGATTGGGACAACGCTATTCCAATTGATGAAGCATTTACGATAGATCTACTGCCACCATTTGATTCTGTCGCTAGGGACTGGTGAGTTGCGAGTGTTGAGCAGATGTGTTCAAGGGCGCGGAAGGTTTCTCTTCGAACATGTCGAACAACTGGAACATTTGGCCTGATTGTTTAACATTTACCGAGGCGACAATCACTTCAAATTTTCTCCGTCACCGCCAGTGAGTTGGGTATTTTGAATCTATCTGCCATTTTATGGGCGTAGTCATGCGTTTTGCCAAGGCTTTAAAGCGCTTCGGGATAGCGGTGATATTCCCAAACTTCTTAGACATCTTGCCAAAATGACAGGGATTCCATTTTAATGGTTGAAAACAAAGAGCTAAAAACCGCAAAAATTCTCGAAGCGGAAATAGTCTGGATAATTGCCGATCAGTCGCGCCTATTCGATCCCTATATAAATTTGCGAATCAATGACGTCAAATTCACTATAGAGAAATTAAGGGAATTCTACATTTGGAGACAACGGATAGATGGTGCTACTCTAACCATAGAGGTTGATAAAAAGTTAGCAGAAATTTTAAGAATTCTTTACGAGCATGGCGAAAAACCTGAGTACTTGGCTGACTATTTAGCTTTCACTGAGGAAACTGTCACGTCCAACTTTAATAGTCACCGCCAGTGGGTCGAGTATTTTAAATCTATATCAAAAGACAGTTTTGAGCATTCTGGTAATCAGACTAACACGGAAAGTATTTTGGTCGCTCAGAGCTATTTAGAGTCGGTTGAGACACCTCTTGCAGCTTTTTTCGAATTAAGTGAGCAGTCAGAATTACTATGGTTACATTCCAGTCAGAACAGAAGTGAATTTGACAATTACCTCTGGGAAACTCATTACTCTGAGTTCAATATGTCCCCAGTTGCATCTCAGTGGTATCGTTATGAGTCCTGGCTGTATAGGTCCTGGTGGCAGGTAAAAAGTCCATCTGTGTCTAATGGTGTTAAGGAAGACATGCACCAAGGTCTTGTAAATTTGGGAAGCTCGAATAGTGAATCTTGGTCGTGGCAGGATACTCATCCGATAGATATAGCGTTCGGTGTAACTAGCTAGTGCCCATCTATAAATGGGCGATTTTCATTTCTGAGACCATAACTAAGCACTCGCATATTTTTGGCAGAGAGCTTGGTCGTCGTTTTCAGCATTATTGTACTTATTAATGACGATTGTGCAGTGTTTTGCCGCTTTTTAAGCACAACTATCAGTTGCACTGGTGTGCAAGTCTTTATGGTTAACGTCTTCTTTTCGCTTTGGCTGATTATCCTGAGTCAAACCTTACGCGACGTATCAGGTTATAACTTAGCACTGATGACCAGACAAACGCATTAAACCCTTCAAGCCCTTTCCAAGTGACTTTGCTCATCCCATAAGCGCGTTTGAGTTCTGAGATATTACCTTCTATTCCGGCTCGGAAGTCGCGTAATTTCTTAAGCGTTTTTTTCTTTACTCCCATCTGGTGATACCCCAGCCCAACACGCTTATTAAATGCAACTTGTTTTACTCCAAATGCCCTGGCTTGGTG
>JAVCKV010403337.1:0-12766 GCA_032274145.1 Herpochondria borealis | reverse complement strand
AATTAAAAGAAATAGGCCAATAAGAATTTTCTGTATTATATTTTTATTCATTTTCTTTAATAACGCTTAAAAGTATGGTATATATGTAAATTTAGTTTTAAGTTAATAATAACAAAAATTAAAGCTCTAAACCAACTTTATTTTAAAATTCTATTGTTAAAACTACTTAATAATTAGTACTCTATTAAATAGTTTATTAAATTATTTTAATTAAAATTATGGTAGAACGTGGTTCAAAAGTTCGTATTTTAAGACCTGAGTCTTATTGGGTTAATGAAATTGGAACAGTAGCAACAGTTGATCAAAGTGGTATTCGTTATCCAGTTGTAGTAAGGTTTGAAAAAGTCAACTACAGCGGAACAAATACAAATAATTTTGCAATTGATGAATTAGTAGTAACTAGTAGTAAATAAAATTCTCATAAATAATGGTAAAAATTTAGGATGAATTTTATAGTGTCTCAAAAATAAATTTTGAGACACTTATTGATTATTAATATAAGTCAGGACTTAAATCATACACTGACAATACAATATATATATATTTTATTATCTAAAGCATATAAAAAAAGATTACAATAAATATAAGCATCATGAACTGTTAAAATATTCTAAAAGTTTAAGGAAACAAGGTAAATTTAGTGGGAAGAAATCTAGAGAGGACTATTTGAAACTTTTAAGTTATTCAGCTATAGTATCTAGTTAATTAAACTGGGATGAAGTTTAGACAAAGAAAAATCCTACTACACTAAGGAAGAATTAGACGCAATAGACTACTGGTTTTTATTAGCAATACTAAGGTCCAAAACAAAAACTTAACATCTTTTAGACAAGACAAATAGTAGCTATTATTTGACACAAAATGATAGTCAAGCTAATTTCGAAGTTCAAGAGATACCGACGATGGAATCAAAAAGCATATCAGAGGCATATAAAATCGATTTTAAGGTCAGCTCGACAACCGAACAATCGATCATCAAATCAAGACAAAGGTCTTCATCACCCAAATTTCATCACTTTGTCCAATCTTTCCGAACAGGAGAAACTAGAAATCATCCAAACAGGATTTCAACTTAACCAAGAAGGCAGACTATCCTTGAAAAAATATTATCAGAGCACACAACAACATAGCTTATTCCAGTTCAAAGGCTATTCCATCAAATATGAAACCATACGAAGAACAAAACTTTATCAACGATTGAAACCACAAACTATCTGAGAGGGTGCTAAAATGCTCTAGAATGAAAATAAATTGGTTTTAGGTAATATATGAAGACAAAATATAAAATAATTAAAAAGAGTGAGATAATTTCTCACTCTTCATTCAAAGCTTTTTGGAATTTCAAAAAACAGTCTTTGATAGAATCATAGAATTCTTCGTTTTGGTAATCTTCAATAAAATTATCACATTCAGCCCTTAAAAAGCTGATCAAACTACCAAACCCGTTTGATCTCGGATCTAGTTGAAAATCTTTTAACTTTTCTGAGCCTAACTCCTTTATAAAACCATCACATTCATATATCAGTCTTTGACGGAGTTGAAGAAAGCTGTCGCTAAATTCTTCACCACTAATAATTCGATTAACGAATTTTTCCATAAGTAGAACAAATAAAGTTCTACTTTTCCAATATATGTATGATTGAATAGCTCCTTCATACTTAGATAATTCTAAGTACTCGTTTGTACTTTCTTGATAAAATGATTTCCCTTGATTCTTTAAATCTTGTAAATGTTTCAACAGTTGTATATGTCGTTTTTGATTGTAAGTCATTTTGAGCTTCTAATATTAGTAAATAAGAATAACCCGTTTTATGGGTTATCGAATTGTGAGTTATCTATAGGAGTTATACCCATTATGTCACTCTCAAAACTATTTGTTGGAGTAAAGCCTGGAGATGAATTTTCATTCATTGGACTGATAGGAGTCATTCCCGTAACGTCGCTTTCGAACGTATTCACAGCTGTTTGTTGCGGAGGTAAATTCCTAACTTGTCCACTAAACCATTCTTTTCCACCACCAAAATTATTAGTTTCTAATAATTCATTATGTTCATCACGGTCAAGCTGACAAGTCGTTACAAATTTGCCTGTTGACTTTTTAAACACCGCAATTACCCTTTTATCTAAATCATAAATGTGAACAGCGGGATATTCTGCTGTTGTCCCACCTTGATATGTTCCGTCTTCAAACCATTGTACATTGTCTCGATTGGGCATATCAACAATAGATTGCATCATTTCTAATGCTTTATCATCGCTATTTTCAGTTCTTGTTCCACCCTTAGAAGTTACAGTATAAGATAAATCATGAATCGAACCATGTTTCGGGACTTTAAATTTTGATTGCCCGAAGCCAACCGTCAACTCTGGACGTCCCTCATGTATAATTGTCATATCATTACTATGAGGAAGCATACGTTTTTCTTCCCTCGTTAACCCATCATATTCTTGTTGTGGCATTGAAGACGGCTTAGTAAGTTCTAAAGTTGATCCTGGTCTCGGACAACCAGGTGTTCTTCGCGAAGAGACTACATCATAAAATGGAGGATATCTAAAATGACCACCCGGTGGTTGAAACGGATTTGATCTATCTAATCCCCAACCTGGATTCGGATTATTCGGTACAAAACCTTCTCCCATTGAGAATATCAAAATTATCAATCCTAGAAATGCCGCAGTTCCTACAAGACCCTAACTACCTCCGCGCAACTCTTTCAGCAATTTTAATACTTCTAGATTTGATGATATTCTTGGATCAATCAAAGACATCAAAAAAAGTATTTCTTGAGGTGATTTATAAATCACACGATCTTTTTTTATGGGAACGGTTTCTGCAACTCTAATTTTAGAGTCATATTGTTGAGGACGAGGGCAAACTCTTACTTTTTTTGTAGGTACTGGAGATAAACCTATAGGTACAGCTTTTTCCAAAGGACCAAACCAAACTACGCTTGTTATAATAATCACAGGAATTAATCTTTTTTTTCTTCGAAGAAAGATTCTAATCAGTAGAACAGTTGACTTGGGAATTAAAATTAATTCAATACCACAATTCGTATCTTTCACAACTTTATATCCTAGTTTTTTTCGATCAGTTACGAAATTCACATACATAATAGATACCTTCTTTTATAGAATTTTAATATAAAAATTATAATAAATTACTACAAGAGTCACAAACATTTTAATGCTAAAGTAACCAGTTAATAGTATAGGTATTTTTTAAACTTGCAAAAAGGGTCCGTTATTTTTTTCAAAGTGGACTCTTTTTGCAAGTAATTTTTTAATTTAATTTTCTTTCTTTTAACTGAACTTTTTCATAAAAATAAATAGTCTCACATTTGGTAAAACTAGAGGTAGAAAGTTTTAGTTAATTAACTAGTTACTTTTTGAAAAAAGATCTTTTGATTCAGCAATTGCTTCTTTTAATGAAGTTTCAGCTTCTTCAGTAAATTGATTAGTTGTACGAATAATTTCTAAATATGGTTTTTTTGATGTGGTTAAATAACCAACTAAAGTTGAACAGTACGCTTTAACATCAGCAACTTCTAAGTCATCTAAATAACCATTAATACCAGTAAAGATTAATGCAACTTGTTCTCCAACAGATAAAGGAGAATTTTGTGGTTGCTTTAATAATTCGCGTAATCGTGTTCCACGTGCTAATTGTTTTTGAGTAGCTTCATCTAAATCTGAAGCAAATTGTGAAAATGCTTCTAACTCATCAAATTGAGCTAATTCTAATTTTAATTTACCTGCAACTTTTTTCATTGCTTTAGTTTGAGCAGCAGATCCTACTCGTGAAACTGAAATACCAACATTAATAGCAGGACGAATACCGGAGTTAAATAAATCGTTTGATAAGAAAATTTGACCATCGGTAATTGAAATTACATTCGTCGGAATATATGCCGAAACATCACTTGCTTGTGTTTCAATAATCGGTAGAGCAGTCATACTACCACCTCCTAAAGCATCACTAAGTTTAGCTGCACGTTCTAATAAACGTGAATGTAAATAAAAAACATCACCTGGATATGCTTCACGTCCTGGTGGGCGGCGTAATAATAAAGACATTTGACGATAAGCCATTGCTTGTTTCGTTAAATCATCATATATAACTAATGTCGCTTTACCTTTATACATAAAGTATTCTGCTAATGCCGCACCAGAATACGGTGCAATATATTGAAGCGTTGCAGGATCATTTGCACTTGCTGAAACAATAATTGTATAACTCATGGCATCTTTTTCTTCAAGTACATTTACAACTTGTGCAACTGTTGAAGCTTTTTGGCCAATACCTATATAGACACAAACAACATCTTCTGTCTTTTGATTAATAATTGTATCAACTGCAATAGATGTTTTACCAGTTTGACGATCTCCAATAATTAACTCACGTTGACCACGACCAATTGGAATCATAGCATCAATAGATGTTATACCTGTTTGTAAAGGCTCACAAACTGATTTACGACTAATAATACCTGGGGCCATTGATTCAACTAAACGATTATCTGAAGCTACAATATCACCTTTACCGTCAATCGCAATACCTAAGGGACTAACAACTCGACCTAAAAATTTATCCCCAACAGGAATTTGAGCAATTTTACCTGTTGCCTTTACGGTACTACCTTCTAAAATTTGACGACCCGTACCCATCAGTACAACACCAACATTGTCATTCTCTAAATTTAAAGCAATTCCAATTGTTTTGTCTTCAAATTCTAAAAGTTCACCACTCATTGCTTGGTCAAGACCATAAACTCGAGCAATACCATCACCAACTTGTAACACAGTACCAATATTATCCACTTTTACATCTTGATCATATTTTTCAATTTGTTCGCGGATAATACTACTAATTTCGTCTGGACGAATATTTATCATTGTATTATTTTTAAAATAAAGAGTTAATAAAAGATTTTTAAAAAAATTAGATTTCTAAAGCAGCATCTAAATGTTTGGCTAGGCTTTGTAATTGGTTTTTAATTGTAAAATCAATTACTTTTGATTCCGTTTTAATTAAAAACCCACCGATTAAACTAGAATCTACTGTGATAACTAATCGAATTTCTCGGGCATTTGTTAATTCTTTTAGTTTTTGAATTAATGTATTTTTTTGTAAATTTGCAAACGGATAGGCTGTTAAAATTTCAATTGTCTTAATTGAAGCTGTTTTATAAACCAATTCCAAATAACAAGTAATAATTGAATTTAAGAGATTTAATCTATCACGATTGATTAAAACCATTAAAAATTTAAATGTTTCACTATTTATTTGCGGTTTTAAAGTTTTTGTCAAAACTTCTACTTTTGCTTTATTATTAACAATTGGATTATTTAAATAATCCTTTAATTCATCTGATTGATCTAGAAAAATTTCTAAATTTTGAAAATCTGCAGTAATCTGATGCATAATGTTTTTTTCAACAGAGAAATCAAACAATGCTCGTGCATAAGGAACAGCAATTTTTAATGCTAATGGATTTCCACTCATAATAAATCTCCTTCTAATTTATTAATAGTATCATTAATTAATGCCATTGCCCGTTCTTTAGGTCCAAATGTCTCTTGCGCACGTACTATTGTACGTTTTAGTATAATAGATATAATTTGTTGTTTAATTTCTAAAAAGATTTGGCGTTCTTTTGATTGAAAAGTTGCTAATGCGCGAGAAAAACGTATATTTAAATCTTTTTTTGCTTCTGACGAGTCAGATTCAAGTAAAATTTTTTTTGTTGTAATAGTTTCATTTTTAATTTCACTAATAACAAAACTAGTTTGGCTTAATTGTTTTTCCGCTTCATTTAAACGATTTTGTGCCTCATTTAAACGATTTTCTGCATCTTGAACACTTTTGACAATCATCGCTTTTCGTTCTTCTAAGCTAGAGCCTAAAAAATCTTGACCAGCATATATTAAGATTGCAAGTAATGCTAAAATATTTAATAATCCTGTTTCAAGAATATCTAAATTTAGACTAATACCTTCTTCATGGGCAAGTAATGTAAAAATTTGACTAAAATTTTCCATATTTTCAAGTTTTTATATAAACTGTTCACATATAATAAAGGAAAATTACACATTACAAAAAATTTAAATTGATAGTCTAGCTTCAATATTAGAACATAAAGATTGAACAATATCTTCTAAACTATTAAGTGCCATGGTTTTTTTAGCAAAAAGATCTTTTTGAATAGTATCTAATAAACTATCAATATATTTTTGAGAAATATTTAACTCAGTTTCTAAAATTTCTTTATGAATTTTTTGTGAATTTGTAATTTCTAATTGGGCTTCTTTCCGGACATTTGTTAATTCTTCTTCGTACTGGGTAGTTAGTTGATTGGCTTCTGATAATATTTCTGATGCTTTACCAAGATTTACTAAAATATATTCTTTTCGTTCTTCAATAATTGTTAGTAAAGGAGTATATAAAACTATATTTAATATAACTACTAATAATATAAATTGAATAGCGACTAATGGTAAAGTTGCATTTATATCAAATAATCCACCGGGACCACTAACTTCTGAATTTGAAATTAGGATTGAAAAATTAATCATATATAACCTATATGTTGTACTATAGAATTAATATTTTTTTTAAAAATCTTTTTAATACTGTTAAATATTTAAAATTAAAGTAATATTAATTTTTAACTTTGATATATTTAAAAATAAAACAGTATTTTAAAAAGAGTTGAATTTTAGTAAAAGTAGAAGATAAAAATTATTTATATTCTTCTACTTTTAATTTTTAAAAAGTTAGCTATTAAATGGATTTGCAAATAATAATGCTAAAGCTACTACTAAACCATAAATTGTTAATGCTTCCATGAACGCTAAACTTAATAATAATGTACCACGAATTTTATTTTCTGCTTCTGGTTGACGAGCGATACCTTCAACAGCTTGACCAGCCGCGTTACCTTGACCAATACCTGGTCCAATTGCAGCTAACCCAATTGCTAAACCAGCAGCTATAACAGAAGCAGCAGAAATAATAGAATCCATAATGATTTTAAATTGTAAATATATATATAGGTGTATAATTTTTAAAAAATCTAAATTAAATAATTTATAGAAAATTTATTCAAGAGCTTCAGCTATATAAGCAGCAGCTAATGTTGAGAAGATTAACGCTTGTACTGAACCAGCAAAAATACCTAAAAGCATAATCGGTAATGGTATTACTAAAGGTACTAATGAGGTTAGTACAGAAATCGTTAATTCATCTGCTAATACATTTCCAAACAATCGAAAACTTAATGAAAGAGGTTTCGTAAAATCTTCTAAAATATTAATAGGTAAAAGAAGTGGAATTGGTTCAATGTATCGTTTAAAATAACCTAAACCTTTTTTACTTAGACCAGCATAAAAATAAGCAAATGAAGTTAATAAAGCTAAAGCAACGGTTGTATTAATATCATTTGTTGGAGCAGCCAGTTCTCCTTCAGGTAATTCAATTAATTTCCAAGGAATAACAGCACCAGCCCAATTACAACCGAAAATAAATAAAAATAAAGTTCCAATAAATGGAATCCATTCTTTATAAAAACTTTCTCCTAATTGATCTCTAGCAATATCTGTTACAAAATCAACGGCTGATTCCATAAAATTTTGCCAACCATGTGGAATTCGATCAGCATTTGCAGTACCTAAAATTGAAAATACCAGTAAAATTAATAATACAAACCAGATAACAACTAAAACTTGTCCATGTACTAAAAATCCAGCAATATTCCAATAAAAATGTTTTCCAACTTCTGCCTCCGCTAATAATGTAAACATATTCGAATAAAAAATTTCTGGGTACATAAAATTTAACTACTTAGTAAATTACCCAATATTAAAAAATATACAGGAACGTCGTCTACTATAAATTGTCCGATATTGATTTAGGTTTAAATTTATAAAAAAGCTCTTTTTTAATTTGAATCAATTGATTATTTTGAATTGTTAATTGTAGTGAACAATTCTTGACGATCCAATGTCTTTTCTAAAAGAAAACAAGTCGAAGTTGGCCTAGACGAATCTAGAAACTTTCGCAGAAGCATCCAAAAGCCTTTTAAAGAGCTTTTTAATAAATTAGCACAATATTCAAATCATAAAGTTTGTTCATTAAGTTTTTAAACTTATCCTAAATTTACACAAAATACCCTACTATATACGTGTAATTAATCTTAAATATTAGTAAAGCGTCCAAGCTGAATTATCGGAAAGAAACTAAAAGCAATAGATTTCTGTTGAATAAGCTGGTAGAAGTAAGTAGCATTCTGACCTGAAAAGCTTATGACAGTTCCATTCCAGTATTCTATAGGCCTTGAAAAAATAACGTTAAATTTATTTTTAGGATGATTATAAAGAATTTATCTTATTGTAGGTCCATCTTGAAATGAGTTTAATTGAAATGAATTAAAGCCAAATTCTAAGAAATATTTTGCTATTGGTTGGGGATCAGTCAAATCTTTAGCATTGAAAAATATCCAATCCACTACCAAGTTTTCCAATTTAAAGCTTAAATTACAAAATATCAGAGTTCAGATAGAGTTTACCCTAGTTTTAAAGTGATAGGTGTAGGAATTAATTGAATATTTTTATGGAGGGGTTCTAAGATTTAAATATGCTCTGAAAGGGCCTTTATGGTCGATTTAAGAGAGTTTTATAGCTTGAGTAGGGGGATTAACTTAGAGTAAAATGAAGTCGTAAATAAGCAGGTTTTATGTATTTAAAGATTAAAAATAAAATAATTAAGAAGAGTGATCGAAGTGATCACCCTTCATCCAAATACTTTTGTATTTTGAAAAAAAAAATTTGAATCGAATCGCGAAATTTAGTCTCTGGCATTGCATCCTCTTGACCTTCAAACTCAAATGCACAAAGACACGTTTCATGTATGTTTTCAAATAAAGAACCAAATTCATCCAATTCTAAATCAATCCAAAAAGTAGATAATTCTTCAAAATTATCAAGAATCTCTTGAGATTTTTTCAGATCTTCGTTTACCATCTTTATAAATTGAGCTCGAAATATATTGGGAGGAATTGTTTCATTTAAATATTTTTGAATTAAAGCAAAATAATTATTTTTATGATTATAGAAAACTTGACTTTCTATACTTGCTTCAAGAGCCAGTAACTCTAGAAATGTAGGATCGGCAAAAAGATCTTTATCTGTCGTTATTAAAGACTCTTTCTTTGCTACTAATTGTTTTAATTTTCTGTAGTATGATAAGTTAAATGTAGCCATTGAAGTTTAAAAAAAAGTTATTAAATTTAATGAATTTTATATTATTTTTTCCCTGCATTTGGGAACAAATGAAAACCATTCTTAGCTAATTTTATTAAACCAGTTCGACTTTTGATAACAGTTGTTCTCCAGGTATTAGTTCTAGCATTAACAAAATGAACTTGTTTGGTTTCTTTGTTTATATACAAGGTGCCCGATTCTTTTTTTGCGCTAATAAACCCAGGTACCTTGAAAAAATTTTAAAAGATATGAATTTATTAACATTTCCATCTACTGATTCTGATCAGTAGATGGAAATGTTAAAAATCTTGTAAAATTTGGTTTTTTATTCTTTCAAAGTTTGATATAATTTTGTGCGTCTAATGGTTTCATACTTTATGGAATATCTTTTCAATTGAAATAAGCTGTATTCTTGTTTACTTTCATAATATTTTTTCAAAGATATTTTTCCTTCTTGATAAAGTTGAAAACCGTTTTTGATGATTCCTAGTTTGTCTTCCTCTGAAAGATTTCCCAAAGTGATTAAATTAGGCTCATCTGGATAAATATCTTGAGTTGATGATAAACGGAAAATAGAATTTATTTCTCTGGATCTACCACATTCGGATGATACTGGTATCAACCGTTTGATTGCGACAACTCTTTCAAGCATTGCAGAGTTTGAAAATAACACACGGAAAGAACGACAAAAAAAAGGAATACGTGCTGCCCAAAAAGAAGGGAAATATCAGGGACGAAAAACAATCATTGATAAACCCTTGATTCAAAAATTTCAATACTTGAAAGAACGAAAAAACTTATCTGTTACCGATATTAGTAAGATAACTGGAGTTAGTACTCCTACCATTTACAAAGTCTTGAAAGAACATTTAGGCTACGTATCAAATCGATTACTGAAACCGGAGGAAACAAATGCAGCAAACTAGATTAACTTTTGAATCCGAAAATTTAGTAGTGGATTACATTTCTTTCAACATTCAAGGACTTGTTGATAGAAAACAGGTAGAAAGAATTGCAAAATATTTCTTTCAAATCTTAGGATTTAACTCCACTTTTGCAAAAGGTTCTACAGAAAACGAAGAAGATTTGTTTTTTGATTTTCAGAACCAACATCAAGTTTCTTTTCGATATTATCTTTATGCCTCAGAATACACTACTTACTGGAGTGGGACTAAAGTTAATTTCTCCGGCAAAAATGCAACTCAAATTTATACTCTTATTAAACAACAAAAGTTCGATTAGAAGAAATTCTTCATTATAAATATTCACTTAATCAATTCATTAATCAACAAATGGCGCTATAAAGTATCCAATCAATACTATATCTAATAAAATTATAGAAGGTTACAAAACGATCCAATAGGTGGACCCAAATGTAACCTTCTATTTTTAAAAATTTTTGAGGAAAGATTTGGAATATAGATTCTCGTAAAAATAAATATATTTACTTTTTGTAAGACTTATAGGCACCAACTGATTCGTATTTTTGACTGAACCATCCTTTTGAATCATTTGAAATTTTAATTTGAGAGACCTATTTTCAATTTCTTCCTCGATTCCTTCAATGAATAGTTTTTTAATCTTTGTCTTCTTTGAATTCGACAAACCATTAAATAGTGCAAGAAATTTTTCAACATCGAATTCCTTTTTCGGTCTTGGTTGAGCAAGAAGTTGTAGAATTTGTACCTTGACTTCAAATTGATGAGTACTTTTCCAGATGAGAAAATAATCTTTAAACTGAAAAGGGAAATTACACTCATAAAATTGGTTTGCCACAAGCAAAGTAACGTACCATACATTTTTTTCCTTTTTAATTTTAAAAAAAGGAATCATAACTATACTACTGAACTCATTCCCATTGAAATCACTATTCAAACTCAAACTATCATCCAAAGTGGTTCGAAATATTTGCAATTTGAAATCGTGAAGATATTCAAATTCTTTAAATGTTTCTAGAATATTAGTCCGTTGACGATAATTTCTTTCATTGACCTTAATGAAACGAAGAAAATCTACAAGTTGGAATTGAACAGTAATATAAGTCTGATCGTTCAAAATTTCTTTTTTCCCTAATTCCGAGCAAGACCTAACAAAAGATATAAATTGCAATAAACGATAGAATTGAAGCTCTTCAGAATTCGTTTGAGTTAAGAAATTATTTTTTAGATACGACCCAACCAAATGGGTTTTTGGTTGTGGTAACTTAAGTCAAAGAGAATCCAGTAACCAGTGAGTAAAGCAAGTTTGTAAACAAAGGGATTTTCTGAGACGGTTAAAATATTTTTTAGAAACCATCAATTCAAACTTTGTAAAAAGGCTACGATGTAGGAAGAATCCTAGTTTTTGAGCCGCCCGCTTCTTGATTTCCAGTTCAAATTTAAGAGCGGAATTTGACTCGATTGGATAAATTCGTACGAAGTAGGAAGAATCTCGATCCCCTAGAATAAGTGATTTATCAAGATTATCAATGAAAGCTGGTTGATCATTGAAATTAGTTTGAAAAGTTTGCTTAAATTCTTTAAAAAAATCCATTAAATTAGTATCAGGATTTTCATTTGGTCTAATATATTGGATATCTATTCGGTTAATACTTAAGCTGGGACAATTCAGTTGAGAAATAGAGAAAATTCCTTCTTTGATAAAAAAATAAATCCTACGGGAGTTGCTTGCTTTAAAGTGTATAGATAAATTGTCTTTGTTCCACAGCTCATTTTCAAGTGTAAAAGTGAGCCAATGAGTAAAGGTTTTCTCGTAAAGAATCGTTGAATACTTTTCCGTATCGGCATTGTAAGTTCTAGAATTAAATCCATATTTGTGAAATATTTTCGCAACTTTCAGCATTTGTGTTCTAAACCTTGGTAAATTAAAAACTAAATAATCAAGATCTAGTTTTTCATTGTTGAAATTAATATTTAGTGCTTTTGACATGTAATTTTGAAAATTAATAAATAAAATTATTTGGAATTTTAGTAAGTTTTGAACCAACATTCACAGGTATTGAAACTATATCACAGAAAGCCTATAATATTCCTCCAATTATTGTTCTAATAACAACTACTTTTATCTCTTTCCGCGAAAAAATATAAACACTATACATATAAATAATCTCTAATTTATCAAAATTACTAACTAATAGCTCCTAAAAATAAATTTTTAGGAGCTATTAGTTAGTAATTTTTTAAATGATTAATAACGACCACCTTCGGGATTAGCTTGAACACTATAACTTTTAGTAGTATAAGCAATACGACGACCTTCGCATTCTTGACGTTCTAAATAGAAACCTGGTTCGTTGGCTGGACGTGTTACAATAAATGACATAACACAACTTTCTGTACCGTAACCTGCATTAAATGCATTAACACGAATATAGCCAGCTGCGCATGATTTACGAGCTTCACGTAATTCAAACATTACTGATCCTGGATCTTTAACATCAAATAATGGTAGACCCCATAATTCCCAGTAACTATTACGAGGATGTGGATCATCTGTCCATTCAACA
>JAVCKV010403115.1:0-12767 GCA_032274145.1 Herpochondria borealis | reverse complement strand
CGGTCGCAGGCGCGGAGACGCAGACGCAGACGCAGACGCAGACGCAGACGCAGACGCAGACGCAGACGCAGAGCCAGACGGAGCGGCGTGGAGAAGGGGCGAGGCGGCGGGCGGGCGGCGTGCGTCTTGTTTATGTTGGCGATGGGGGAAACGATTATTGCCCGGTTTTGACGCTGCGACGCGGCGATGTCGTGCTCTTCCGGAAGGGCTTCCCGCTCGAACGCCGCATTGCGAACCGCGGTGGTGTGGCGGCTGACCCGCGGGGCTGGGAGACGCCAGAGGATCTGGCTCAACTCGTGGACGAGCTGCTTGTCGAGGCCGAGGCTGAGGCTGAGGCCGAGGCAGCGGATTGTGCGGCGTGACGGTGCCCCCCCCCCTTAAGAGTAGAACGTTGGAAAGAATGAACTGTCGTGGCGGAGGAACGATGAGCGAAATGCATATATTTTGCTGTGCCCGGCGAGATCGCGTTCCGGCTTGCCACCCAACCGACCTCCACCAAGTCCGAGCAACAAGTTTGAGCTACAAGTCCGAGCACACGTACCGATGGCATTCCTCACCCCCTCCACCCCGCTCCCCCGCCCAGCCCATGTTGCCCGCGACCAAGCGACGACCCGCACGCGCCTCGCACCACGCGCAGCAATGTCGATATCGCGCCGGCGCGCCCTCCAGCTCGCGTTCGGCGCCCTGCTAGCAAACACGACGGGCGTGCGCCACAGCGGTTGGCCACGCTCACTACCAGCGCCCGCAAACGCGCTAAGCATGGACGAGGAGCGCGTGACAAAAGCGCTCTCCACACTCGTCGAGGCGCGCGCCCGCGCAAAGACGCTACGCGTCGAGGTCGCGACGACATGGCGCAAAACAGCCGCCGTCGACGACGCAGAGGCGACGCTGCGCATCGCCGCAATCTGGCTCGAGCCGGCGCGCATCTTGCTCGCCGCCCTCCCCGATCTTCCTGCCCGCGTCGACATCGGCGACCGCGAGACCGTGCGCACGATGGCCGCGCTTTTGCGCGGACATCTGCTCGAGCTTGCGGCGGAGGCGGAGAACAGACGGAGTGAGGGTGTTGTGCGGGAGCTCGATGAGTTTGTCGAGACTGTTGATGAGGTGCTTGCGCTGTCGGCGCTCAAGCGGTTTGCGAGGGAGTAATCGGGTCGGATTAGTTTTTGTTGTTGTTGCTGTTGTTGTTGCTGGTGTTGGCTTTGGGAGGCGCAGCAGGGATATAGCTGTTCTTGCGAAGTACGGGCTTTGGGTGTGCGATGTGTTTACAGACAGATAGGTAAGGAAGGAGACGGAGGAGATGGAGAGAGAGAGAGAGAGAGGGAGAGGGAGAGGGAGAGGGAGAGAGAGAGGGAGAGTAAGAGAAAGAGAAAAGAAGAAGGAAAGGAAAAATTGCAATGTCCATATCTTGTCTCCGACTCGTTGTCCAGGACCCACAAAATGTATTGCCGTATGGCTTTGTCGAGCACTTGCAACGATCTGAGCACGCTTCCGCAAACGGTCGGACAAGAATCTCCGTCACAGTGATGGCGATGAGAGACATATGATATCTCTTGACCGGGATCGTGGTCAAGAACAAGCCATCTTTCTCTTTATCCGCCTGTCTGTATGTATCTCCCTCTCTCTAGCTGTTGCCGAACGAGCCACTGCCAATGGCCTTACCGATCAGGAAGAAGGCGTAAAACTCACCGGCGCGCACAATAGCCATGGTGACATCGTTGACAGTCACCTCGCGCGTAACGACGCGAGCGCGCAGCTCGGCCAATTCCTTGGAAGCGGCCTCCATACGTGCGGGCATGGCTTCCATCGTCGTGACGATGTACTGGTTGCGTAGCTGCGCGGTTGTCTCCCATGCCTGCGGCGAGGACGACTTGGCGATGTTGGTGCTGAAGCGGCGCGCGATCTGGCGCATTGGTGTGGCCATTGTCGAGGGTCGAGAGGGGGAGATGACGGACTTTTTCTTCTTCTTTCTTCTCCTTGGATGTGTGCGATGTGATCGGACGGGCGATGCGTTTGGTTGTGGCTGGTGGGGTTGTGGCTGGATTCGATTATTTTTGGTTTTGTTTTTTATTTTGCCACGTTTCGCTTCTATTTCACACCTCTCTCCGTCTAGCGCATAATTCGGCTATAATCCGGCGGGTCGTTATGCATATGGCGGGGAACCCATCGCGGGCACTGCCCGTTAAATGGAATTTCTCCTCGCACCGCTCTGTACAGTGCACAGGTACTGTACCGACCAACATTGCGTCGCTACGCCACCGCCGACGTCCCTGCCACATCTGTTCTCCGCACTTTAAACTCCTCCGCCCACGACTCAGGTAGTCCGACTCCGAGCGAGCCACGCTCGCAAAAACCAAAAAATACCAAACCGAAATGTCGCGTCTCATCGTCAAGGGCCTACCCGGCGGCTTCGAGGACCGTCACCTACGAAAGCTGTTCGACCCGCTCGGCGAGGTCACCGATGCGCGCGTCATCCGCACGCCCGACGGTCGCTCCCGTCGCTTCGGCTTCGTCGGCTTCCGCACCCACGCCGCCGCCGCGCGGGCAAAGCAGGCGATGCACAAAGCCTACGTCGAGACAAGTCCCGTACAGATAGCCTATGCCCACGCCGCGGGCGCATCCGCGATTCCGCGCCCATGGTCGCGCTACTCGGAGGGCAGCAGTCGGAACGACCGGGCCCGCGGTCTGCGCAACGCCTCCGGTGCACCCACCGCCGCGGCTGTCGCTCTGCGCGGTGATGATGCGGACGACGCGACAAAGTCTCAGCAGAACGGTGACGTGGCCGGCGCGAGACGGGCCGACGCCCAGTTTCAGGAGTTTAAGGATGTTGCCGCGGCGCGTGCTAAAATGCCTATCTGGGCGGATGGCGCTGTGAGAGCGTCGGAGAAGAAGGAATTGGTCGAGTCGCGCAAAGCTGGCGGGAAAGGCGTCATGCTTCAGCGTAAGCATGTTACATTTGACGACCCGGAAAGTGATGGCGACGATGACGACCTGTACGAGGACTTACCTTCGCAGCCGAAGAGTCCTCCAGAGAAAAAGGATGACGAAGAAAAAGATATCAAGCGGAACGAAACGGCGCTTGACACGACCGTTTCTGATATGGATTACTTCAAGTCGAAAGTCGTCGATGATGAGCAACTTCTCAGCGGCGATAAAAATAAGGGTGCAAAACAACATAGCGGCAAAGACAGCAGCGACGAAGATGAGGAGGGAGGGGAACGGGATGAAAGCCACGGGAAGCGGGAAGCGGGGAACGATAAGGGTAGCTCTGAGAGCTCAAAAGATGTGGGCAGTTCTCCGGGCGGGGGGCATCCTGAGAAGGAGGCGAATGAGTCGATGCCCCCGAAATCAATGAAGAGCAACGCACCGACGAAAAAGTACGAGGCCGACGGCGTCGATGCTGGGGAGACTGGAAGACTCCTCGTTCGAAATCTTGCCTTCACTGTGACTGAGGATGACCTGGAAACAACCTTTGAAGCCTTCGGGGCTCTCTCCGAAGTCCATCTCGTCCGAGACCGATCGAGCCGGAAGTCGCGAGGCATGGGCTTTGTTCAGTTTACCGTACCCGAGCATGCTGCAAAAGCTCTTGTATCATTAGACGGATCTTTTCACGGCGGGCGCATTCTCCACGTACTTCCAGCCAAGCCACGTCCTGTTGATATCAAGGCGCGTGCGCTGCGCGAAGCTAGCGCTGGGGCTGGTTCGAGTGCCTTCAAAGCCGAGCGGGAGGCTTCGCGCCGCGAGGCTGCCTCCGCTGGCCGAGATGTTGGCGCACAGCATGCCCTCCACCTATCCGCCGATGCCGTCGCAGAGGTTGCGGCCCGCAAACACGGCGTCAGTAAGGCAGACCTGTTTGGCACAACCACGGGCGAGTCGGGTGTGGCGGCCGTGCGTCTTGCCGTGGCCGAGGCGGCTGTTCAGAGCGAGACAAAGAGTTTCCTTCTGAAAAACGGCGTCGACTTGGATGTCGCTGTCAAGGCGGGCGAAGCAGCGGCTGTTGGCACGACAGCTGCAAAACGTAAGCGTCTGTCACGCACTGCTTTTCTCGTGAAGAATCTTCCCGCGCGAACGACCGAGGGTGATCTTGATAACGTCTTTGCAAAGTTCGGCTCGATTGTGCGAATGATTGTCGTCCCATCGGGGATCCTGGGCGTTGTGCAGTACGCAACTGCGTCGGACGCGCGACGTGCGTTTACCGGCCTGGCGTATACCAAGTTTGGGGACACCCCATTGTACCTCGAATGGCTGCCAACAGAGGCGCTAGACGGTTTCCCGTCAAAGCCTGAAGGGGCTCAACCTGAGGAATCCGGACCTGAGGAACCCGGACCTGAGAAGACTCATGAGAAAGTCAGTTCCACCGTGAAGCAAAGGACAGACCCACAGGAGGATGGAGAGGAGGCTGAGGACCAAAACAGGCGAACTGTGTACGTCAAGAATCTCAATTTCGAAACTCGAGATGAGCAGCTGATCGCCCACTTCCGGAAGGTACTTAGAAAACGACAAGATCTCGTTTCAAGGCTTCGGTCCGCAAAGGTTGCGCTGAAGCGCGGAGCTGAAGGGAAAGAGACAGAACGTCTGTCGATGGGCTTCGGTTTCCTAGAATTTTCTCGCCGCCAGGATGCTCTGGATGCGATCAAGGTATGCCAAAATAGCTCTCTTGATGGACATGCTCTTCGACTGCAGATGTCGGGCAACTCGGAAAAAGATGGCCAAATAACCAGGAAGAGGAGTCGAACAGCGGACGGAGTGAAGATCAAACCGTCTCCAAAGTTGATGGTGCGCAATGTGGCGTTCGAGGCAACCAGGAAGGAAATCCGCGACTTGTTCAATTCTTTCGGCCAACTCAAGACGGTCCGGATGCCAAAGAAGGTCGATGGCTCGCACCGCGGCTTTGCGTTTGTGGAGTATGCATCGAAGAACGAAGCTAAGGCAGCTTTTGAAGCTTTGGCAAGCACCCACCTTTATGGCAGACATCTGGTTATTGAGTACGCAGCAGACTCTGGTGGACCAGCGTCGTCTCTTGCAGAGTTGCAAGACAGAGCTGCAGTAGACGTCGCGAAGAAGCGACCGAGGCTCACCAATGCTCTTGAGGATGATGCTAACGGCGACGGAGAGGGTGACAGCGAGGCGCGGATGCGTGATGAACTGTACGCCTAAGCGTCGATTGTAAAGTAACCTCTTTAAGCATTTCAATGCTGTTGTTCCGATGAATCCAAAGATGCTACTCGATTGCCTCTCCTGAGTTGGCCTTCTGTACTTGACCGTCTTCTTCGCTCCATGAAACGTCCTTCGCATTTGCGGGGCGTTGCGGGCTTCTATCTTAAAGCTACTGAGTGCAGTAATCAGTTTACTCCATCGAGAGCGGGGCTTTCTCTCTAATTTGCCCAGGGGTCCTGGCTTCGGATCGAGCTCATGACCGATGTCACTGATTCTTTGTCCAACGGCATGCCCGCAGCTGCCATCATCAACCCAACAAAAGGAGGAGATGGTCTTCCTGGACGACTCTGAAACTCTGGATGGAACTGCGTCCCCATGAAGAATCGATGCACGCTCTGTTTCAACTCCAAAATTTCCATCCTCCGCCCACTCTCATCCCTTGCTACAAAATCGAGTACTCCCTCGCTCTCCAGTGCTTCCACCACATCAGGGTTCACCTCGTACCTGTGGCGGTGTCGCTCGTACACGGACAGCTTTCCGTACAGCCACGAGGCCATGGCATGTTCACCCTCGATAACTGTCTTGCGCACCCCGAGTCTCATTGTGCCACCAAGCTTCGTCTTGTCCACTTCCGGCATGTACACGCAAGCTTTGATGGGTGCGTCTTCATCCAGCTCGGCCGAGTTAGCCCTTGGTTCGTTGAACACGCGGCGCACAGCCTCCACAGCTGCGAGCTGCATCCCCAGACAAATCCCGAGGAACGGGGTTCCCGACGTGCGTGCATGTGTCACTGCGAGGATCTTCCCTTCAACGCCGCGGTCGCCAAATCCACCGGGAACCAAAATCCCGTCTGCGGTTGCCAGCAAGTCCCATGCCGACTCGTGCTTCATGAACGGCTCATCCGGACTGACCGGGCGGATGGCACTCGCCACTTTCTCCATGCTAGCGCTGGGTGCGCCGTTTGCCTGGGTGTTTTTCAAGTTGCGGGCGACGCTGCTTGCAGAGCTTGTTGGGTCTTCAAGATCACTCGACTCCACCCATTTCGTCACGAGCTTCCTGCTAATCGCCATGGCGGCATGCTGCAGCGCGCGCACAACGGACAGGTAGGCGTCCGAGAGGCCGGTGTACTTGCCGACAATGCAAATGGTCACCGGCTCTGCTTCATTCACGTCTGCCTTTTCAGCCATGCGGCCCCACTTCTCAAGGCGTGTGGGAAGACACCAGTTGAGCTGCAGACTACGAATGAGGAGGTTGCAGACGCCCTGCGCCTGGAGAAGGAGCGGGATGCGGTAGGTATTGCTGACGTCGTGCACAGAGGCAACAGCGTCCGGTGCAACTTGACAGAAGAGCGCGAGTTTCTCCTTTGTCTCGGGAAGCAGTGGTCGCTCCGAGCGACAGACAATAAGATGCGGGGAGAGACCCATTGATGAAACCATCTTGACGCCATGCTGCGTCGGCTTTGTTTTCTGCTCGCCCACGGGCCCGAGCTCCGGGACCAGCGAGACGAAGACGGAGCAAAAGTTGACGTCGCCGACCTTGTAACGCAACTGTCGAAGCGCCTCGACAAAGGGCATGGATTCAATGTCACCGACGGTACCGCCGAGCTCGATGACGCAAATCTCAGGGCATTTCCCTTCGTGATCCGGTTTGGTTGCGACGCGCATGATCCAGTCCTGAATTGCGTCGGTGACATGCGGAACAACCTGGACGGTCTTGCCGAGAAACTCGCCCTTGCGCTCCTTCTCCAAAACTTGCGAGTAGATTTTCCCTGTGGTAATGTTGTTGTCGCGCGAGAGCTTCACGTCGATAAAACGCTCGTAATTGCCCAAGTCGAGGTCGACTTCGCCGCCGTCGTTGAGCACGAAGACCTCGCCGTGCTCAAAGGGGGACATGGTGCCGGCGTCAATGTTGAGGTAGGGGTCGATCTTGATGGCCGTGACGCGCCAGCCGCAGCACTTGAGCAGGACGCCCAGCGACGAGGCGGTGAGTCCCTTGCCAATGCCGGAGATCACGCCGCCCGACACGAGCACAAACTTGACGTGGGGTTCGCCATCGGGCTTGGTGCGGTTGAAATGCATTGCGGACTAGGAAGTTTCGCAGGCAGGGGAGACGCTGTGTTGAAAGGCAGAGCGGACCCGAGACGGTTGGAACGCGAAAGATGGCGACCCGCTGGGCGCCGGCGGGCGACGGGCGGCAGCGGCCCGCCGCCGATTGAGGTGTCATAGATCTGGATCAAACAAAGCTCGGGAAAGGATTCTGCACTGTACTTGACGACACGTACAGTAAAAACATCGCTGCGAACTTTTCAGTTCTTTCATGGCTTTCAGGCTCACCGGCCCACCAACGTGCCGACTTACGGCTCTGACTGACCTGCGACAAGCACCTGCAACGTCTCCATGTTGCACAGCTTCATGATCACGTCCGGGCGCGGCGGCATCGTCCTCTACCGCAAGACCTTCACCAAGGTGCTCAACCAGCCTCGTCTCATCGCCGGTCTCGTCACAGCGCTGTGCGATTTCTCGGTCGGCTCGAGCATCGAGCTACCCGTCTCGACAATCGAGCTCGAAAACTTCTCGGTCAGCGTCGTGCAACTGCCCGCAGGCGACAATGAGCACGCCGAGCACACCGAGCACGCCGAGCACGCCGAGCACGCCGAGCGCGAGATTCTGCGCATCGTCCTGTTTCACGACTCGTCGGACGGCGACCTTTACGGCCATGTCCTCGGGCTGCAACTGCTCAGCGCGTTCCACGACACGTTTGGCGACCGGGTGCGCAGCGGCGGCCTTGGGCATACCGACGGGGTCGAGGACATGTTCAAAGGGTTTGCTGCGCACGTAAGACCGGCTGTGATAGCATCGGTGCGTCCGCTAATGGAGCTACGTAAGTTGACAGCTACTGTAGTAAAAAAAAAAAAGGGAAAAAAAAACACCCATGCCACAAACTTTACTACACTCCCCTTCCCGTGTGTGTGCGCCTCGACTATTCATGGATAACTAACCGTGTGCGTTACCTCAGTCGAAAGCCACGACGGCATCAAGAGCGCCTTCCTCATCCGCCATCGCGCAGACGGTGGCTACGCGAGCGCCCTCAGCGCCCTGTGGTACGCCGCGGACGGCACGGCCGCAGAAACAGTCGTTGCCGACGTCCAAGCTCTTCTCGACGCCGCCGACGACGTCATGGCCGCCCAGCGCGACCAGACAACAGTTGTGACGCTCGGTCCGTTGGTGCGCATCGAGCGGCTCGGTCCCGCCACGCTCGTGGTCACGGCGCAGCCACCGGCCACTTGCATGTCATGCCAGCGCATCATTGACGGCTGCACAACCGTTCTGAAGCAACGTAAGTGTTGCTCATCTTTTCTTTTTCTTTTTCTTTTTTTTTTCTTTTTCTTGCACGAAAGGAGACTGACTAACTGGTCCGTGAATGGGGTTCTTCTTCGCGGAGGATCTGCAGTGTTTGTGCTGATGCGCGGATTAGAAGGGTCACGCGGCATCATGTCATAGCTATGAACGAAGTGTGGCAGCCAGTCTTTCTAGGATAGAGGTCACCCCAAAGGTCTGCATCAAATCGGAAGACTCCAATTTCTTCTCTGCACACTTCAAGCCCATCCCGCTTCTCTTTCCATCCTCTCTTTCCACAGCAACAACAAACAAAAGCCACCTTCAAGCCGCCCCTGCTCTTTACGTTCATTTACGTCCAAGTTCTCCCGCCACGCCACGCCCCACAGGAACAATGTCAGCACCACAGCAGCAACAGGTTGGACGCGCGCGTCCACCGCAACCGCCGTCAAACACCCACCTCCACAACCAGCAACATCTGTCCCAGACCCAAATGTCCATTACCGACCTCGCGAAGCGCATCGACGACTTCCTCAGCAATCTCGAAGCGGCGCTCCACCTCCCATACGACCTCGCACACGCGCAGAAGGATTATGAGGGCATTCTTGTCGCACTCAACTTGGTCCATAAGAATATGTCCGACCAAAATATGCTTAACGTTTCGCCGGATGACGCCGTCAAGCCAAATAAGCCCGACGCTTCGCCGGAGGCTCTACTCAAGGCCGCGCTTGAACGTAAGTCAACCGTTGACGCAGAGTTTGACAAGATCGTTGCTGCCGCATCGGCCGCGAAAGCCCGCGCCGATGTGTAAGTCGCGCATTTCCACACACACACACACACACACACACACACACACACACACAAGCACACGCACGCACACCGCTGCGATCGAAGATAGAAGGGTAGAGAGAGGAAGAGATAAAACTACGAGACCGAGCACCAACGCGTGTCAACATCACCATCAGCCGAATCGTTTTGAACACATCGCACCTCTTGTCAAGATGAAGAACTTGAACTCGGCGCCACCGTCACCGCCACCGCCACCATCATCACCGCCGCCGCCGTCGACACCGTTGTCGCCATCGATCCCGTCCATATCCTCGCCGTCAACCGCTGTTCGTCAACATGCTACTACGCAGTACATGAACTCGCGCATGTCGGCAAACGCTTCTTCGCAAAAGGTGCTACCACCAGAGTTGACAGATCTGCTCAACCGGACCTGCTCCATCGCGGCCGCATCACCCCGCGCGGCCGCTCTATTGCACGACGCGCTCTCCACGCTGGACGCCAAGCTCTCCACTACACCCCCGGGTGCTGGCTCTGGAGAGAACCGAAACCCCAACACAAGCCCATCCTATCTGGAGATGAGCCCCAGGGCCCGCGCGCAGCTGTCGAATCTCCGACATGATTGCAACGACGTCGCACGCGACAGCGAGTTGGCCGGCAGCAGTAGGAGCACGACGTTTGCAAGCGGGAGGGGTCGTGCAGAAGGTGCCGCACGAGCCCGCTGCATCATGCCTGCCCCAGGCGAACATGCACCACCTCTGTGGACAACTGCTCTGCAGCCACCGCCGCCGCCGACACCGCCGCCTTCGTCGCCTTCCGCCTTACCATCGCCGGCGTCGTCTGTGCCACTCTCGTCTGCGCAGTCGCAGCAACAGAACGCTGCACTTGTCGGTCAGCATGTGAGTGTGTACTGCTACATCGACGACGTGTGGCGCACCGCTGTCGTCACTGCGCTGTTGTCGGACGGTGCCCACGAACTAGTTTACCTGGATGGCTATACGGAACGGACAGTTTTAGATTGCAGGCTTTGGAGGCGAGTCTCGGAGTAAGAGCATCGTCGTCTCCGCGAAGAAGGGAAAGTAAAGACGATCGTTTGTGTGTTGACGCTCCACTGCGGCAGGTGCTTACAACTTCTTTTAACGGATTGCTCAAGCTTGCGCCCAAAGTGTTGCACTACCAACACTGTGTTTGAGGATCAGCAACAGTTCACAACCCAAGATCTCCGTCCTCTTCGGCACTGTCAGTGTTCCGAATCTCATCCATGACTCTCCTGTAGTTACGCATCTCCTGCGCCGTTGCGCGGTCCCTCGCCCAATTCGCGGAGCTTGAACGCGTGCGGTAGCGGCGCTGCTCCTCTCCAAACACTTCGCCAAGGTTGATGACCGGTGCATGGGCAAAGAATGCATCAGGATCAGGCTGTTCATGCAGACTCTGCATCACCTTTGGAGTTTTTGCCCAGCGCGGGATCTGCTTTCCGCGCCGACGGTCAGCCTCATCATCCGATTCCTCAAGCTTGGTCTCCTTTGCCGGCGTCATGCGGTAGCTCGTCGGTTCCTCTGGCCGTGGGGCGCGTGGCGGCGGCGGCGGCATAAGCTCCCGAGCCGTCTTTCCAGAACGTGATGACGAGGCGCCCGCCAGACCCTTGATCATGCGGCGGGCAATGGCTTGTTGCCTTTCAAGTTCAGCCCGTTCCTCCTGCCTCTTCTTTTCGATGACTTGGCGGCGGCGCTCCTCGCGACGCCTGTCCTCCTCCTCCTTTTTCTTTCTCCGCTCGTCCTCCTCGCGCTGTTGCCGCAAACGTCGTTGCTCCTCGCGCTGGCGTCGAAGCTCTTCGCGGGCGCGCTCCGCTTCCTCAAGTTCGCGTCGTCTGGCCTCCGCTCGTGTCTTCTTCTCCAGCATTTCACGCTGCTTTTGCATTCTTTGAGCTTCACGGCGTGCCTGTATTTCCGCTTCCCTTCTCTCGGCATCCAACCTCTGCCTCTTCAGTTCTTGCTCGGCTTCGTCGGCTTCGCTCCGTTCTTCGGGCTTCCGCCGGCCGAGTATATTTGCCCCTGTCGGTAAAAAGGACGCTAGGGACGTGATGAGGTTACTAGGGGCTGCTACGGCGTCCTTGTTCCCGTCAGAACCTCGAGTTCGGGGTACGACCAAATTGGAGATGGTCACCGGTTCCGGTTTTCCTGCAGATTCTTCCTGATGGTTGTGGGGTGTAGAGACCTCTTCCGAACTGCGATCACGATGGCGGTTATCGTCTTGGAAGCGAACTGAGTTTCGCGGGCGCGAACTCTTTTCCGAATCTTCCCCGCGGCTAGCGAGTATTGATACTCGGGGCTGTCTGGTCGGCACTGAAGAACTGGGAGGCGTTGGTTTCTTGAGGAGATCAACTCCGCCAGTTGCACATTCCTCTTGAATTTTCTTGATTCTTTGGCGCAGTTCACTCTTTGGCTGCTTCGCACGGTCGGTGGGTGGTGCCGGTCGTTTCGGCAAAACGGCAGTCTTCGGCGCCACATCACGCGATGGAACGGGAAGAGCCTCTTCAACCTCTTCATTACGACTCTTTTCCCACCAAGCTTTGAATCGTTCGGTCGCATTGGGGCCCGTCATGTTGAATCGTTCTCGCACCGTTGCCTCCTTTTTCGAGGCAGAAGCGACGGCGACAGGAGCCACCTTTTCTGGCTTGACTGGGGTTTTTGTCACTTCCGGGGTTCTGGAAAGACCTCCCAGGACAGTCTTCTCAATCTCGTTCGTAACCTTCTCATTTTCCATCTTTCGTTTCACGATGGGAGTGCAAGCGCCAGGAGTTTTAGCAAGAAGTTTCTTCTTCGAAGAAGCCCACATCTTATTGGCACCCTGTCTTTGAATGACTGGCCGAGGAGCAGGTGCTGCCACAGCGGCTTTTGGTTCGGAAACTGCTGGCGCTGCCTTCGATGTGTTGGTTTCTTTCGGTGCGAACAGGGCAGAGATCCCTGCCGAGTCAAGTCGTCCTTGGGCATCAACAGTGAACTTGGCCGGCGATCCTTGAGCCCTGCGCTTCTTCGGAATCCCGCGAGCAGGGCTCCCAAGAACAATGCTCGTTCTTTTCTTCGAGCTGATCGCGTCCTCCTCCTCGTTCGCTTCATTGCCTTCCGCGGACACGGACGACGCTTTCCGAACTGCAGCCATAGAGGCTTCTTCCAGAGACTGATCCGATGGCACTTCTTCTTGCGTGCGGTCTTCTCCGTCTTCTTTAAACGGAGCGACGCTCTCCGTGTCCGTCGCCGAGGAGGACGTTCCGGACGGGCTTATGATTTGATGCGGAGAGACACTGCTTTGAATCCCGGGGCCTGAGCTGCGGGGATTCAGCAGAGACTTCGGGGCTCCGCCCCGTCCATTATCCGTCTTTGTGAGCTTCTTATTGCGAAGAGATGCCTTCGAAACTGTCTGCTTCTTCGCATCGTCCCCGACATCCAGAGCGTCTGCAGCATTTGTCACAGCGCCGGCCACAGTGGGATAATC
>JAVCKV010403005.1:0-12774 GCA_032274145.1 Herpochondria borealis | reverse complement strand
TGAATAAAATGAATAAAATGAATAAAATGAATAAAATGAATAAAATGAATAAAATGAATAAAATGAATAAAATGAATTCAACAGAAAGAAAAGTTAGTGGAAATGTCTCCTTTTTTCTTTTGAAACATATTTGCGAAAGATTTGTTAATGCATAACAACGGCTTGTTTGTTTCAAGTTTTTTTTGTCAATGTTCTCGGAGCACGACATATGAAATATATGCTAGAGACAAATTGCTAGGTTATGGCAGTGGAGTACGTAAAGAACTATTTCGATTAGGTTTGTAAGTAATTGAACTGGGTTAAAAACATCCTGAATTTTCATAGAAGGAGATGTATTTTGGGGTCGGGCGTTATTGAAATTCGGACATTGTTTTCGGATTTGGGTACATTTATCGGTGCGGGCGCCATCCAAAATTTCAAAAAAGCAAAATAATACCTCCCAGTTTGTACATGCGTGTGTTGTCGCAACACACGGGGCAATTCCTCAGAAAAAAATCCAACATTAAATATCGAATGGGTTTCCAGAAACATGTGCCTAAATGTCTTTCTGTCTTAATATCTGAATGGCTAAACCGCTAAATGCATAAAAGTAGCTCCCGAGACATTATGTAACCCGAATTACCATACCGCGTGCATTTAATGCTAGAAGTGGTAGAAGAATACATTACTATCAACCAGGGATACACGGGTATACGATTTGTTTTTCTTCTTTGTTGCAGATTGTTGCACCGTTACAGGTCAATAAATGTCCGTTTACCGGGTGACTAAACTAACAATCTGCTGATGCTGACATCACAGGATCGATACGATATGATAACCCTTTACCTGCAGACACAAGGACAATATCTCCTCCTCTTATGAAACGGTTACTCGCGATGGCTTTAAGCTACATCAAATGAAAAGTTGAATTAAATAAAACTGAAAGTTTAATAACAGTTACCTACCTACACATGAAAATTGAATTCGTTTTTACCTTTACACCCTACAGGGTTCAAGGTGACCCTGGTGTTTGGTATGTAACGGTTACCAAGATTTGCCGGCGAGTTCTTCAACTTGTGCTTTATTGTTGGAGATGCGGATAACGTTCGCAACAAAGTGCCATCAATCTCCCCGCCGGCGTTGAGCACAGCAAAACGGGGGACACAACTACGCGGCTTTTTACGGACAAATACAACTGGAGAGAGCGGCCATCAGGCGACAATATGTAGCAAGAGTCAAGGCGCAAAGAGCGCATACTGGCTCGTGCACAACGCTTCGACATACCCACATATCAACAGTACCCCCCGTTACGTCTGGTATTCGGCAACGGGTTCTTCTGTTCCCCTGTTCTCCTTTTCTCCTGTTCTCCTGTCCTCGGATCACGAAGTGCTCGCAGCATGAAGTTTTCGCAGGTTGTTCAACACCTCGACGGGGACCGAGCGGTCGACAGACAGTTCGAGATACATCGAGTTGATATATTCCTCAAGCTCGCGGATACGCGAGTCGTTGGCACGGATGAGGTTGCGCTTTTCGGCAATGTCCTCGCGGTAGCGTTGGCGACAGCGTCGCGCGCTCTCGGCTTTTTGTCGGCGGCGGCGGTCGCGCTTGATCTCTTCGGTTAGCGGCAGGTCCTCGGACGACGACGCTGTAGACGCAGCGTTCTTCGCGGCGGTCATGGGGCTTTGGGGAATGCGATCGAGAGACGGGCGACGTGACAGAACGGTTACAGTGTGTGAGAGAGAGAGAAAGAGAGGAGGCGGACGCAAGTGATGGCAAGTGCGCAAAGAGAGACAAAGAGAGACAAAGAGGGAGAGAGAGAGTGTGTGTGTGTGTGTGTGTGCGTGTGTGTGAAAGTAGAATGAGAGCCGAGAGCGCAGCGAAACAGGACGAGCTAAGGGAGCGTGGCAACGACAAGTACGTGTGCACAGGATTATGTTTGGTGGGTGCCATGGGACGTTGCGACGACTTGGGCTATGTCATCAAAGCCAAACACCACGAAGGGGAGAAGGTCCATTCGGGGAGACATGGCATGGGTTTCTTCCGGTGATTTGCGAATGTTTTTATGAAAAAATGAATGTGACTCGCTGATTTCTCACAGCGATGGAGTCAATTTGTCAGATTCCGTGATGAGACAACGTCGCGTGACGCGAACTGGCCACACAGCATGTGCGAATATCCCTTTGGGGAAACCTATCCAAACTAGCCCAATAGAATTATGTACAATAGTTTTTCCCGCATGTTTATATTTAGTCAAGAACTATTTAAAAAGTTATAAGTTTTAACACATCCCAAAATTAGCGAAATGATTATTATTGAATTACTTAACGGCATAACTACATTCCTGTACTATAAATATGTTAAGTAATTGTTTTATTCTTTTTCAACTTTTGCAATCGAAAAATAATATAAAAGTCACAAAACTGGGTGTTAATAGTGCTATATATTACTATTCTTTTTAAAATTATCAACAACAAACATTTGTCGTGTTAACTATGTACAGAAAATTGAGATAAGTCTTTAAATTATTTCATACAGTTCGAAGAAGAACATAATTTATTTCTGCAATGAGGGGAAAATATGGGTTTACCGTTTATGTTTCCGATGAAAAAACAGAACAAGTGTGCGATATTCCTTGGAACGATTGTCATCGAAATTGGGTTTATTTTGGAAACTCATAAACCTATATTTATTTTTCTCGTTGCAAAAGACAAGAAGATGGTTTTAACAAATTCTCGGACCCATCAATATAAAAGTCAAAAAACCTCCCAAACCAGACACCTACTTTACTCTTGAAATAAATGAGTCTGCATATCGCAAACAAAATAGAGTCTTTTTAAATATTCATTAATATTAATATTAAGGGTTCGAGTCCCTTTATCTGCTTTTTTTAATGTTGTATAGCCAAATTTGGAAAGGTACTAGCTTTGGATGTACTGTTTAAAGGTTCGAGTCCTTTCACACCAGAAAAGTTTTTACTCGCTCGGTGAAATGGTAAATAAGATGGATTTTAAATCCATTCTTAACTTTTAAGTTATTGGTTCAAGTCCAATAGCGAGTACAAATATTATAATAAATACAAGATTTAAATGCTCGTACTTAAATAACATATTTTTTCGTTAGTAAACAATCATTTTATTAGTTACCGTATCCCAAGTAATATTCATTATGCTTGGAAGTATGGTTTCTTTTCATCAATGTTCTTATTTCTTCAATTTTTCCCTATGTATAGAAATATTTCAATATTTGAATAAAGTCTGACATGAATTTGGCAATATCAGTTATACTCATTGCTGTAAAAATAAAAACCTCAACGTGCATGAGTTTTATAATAAATTGTTTTTATTCATCGACCAAATGAATTTTGCTTTCCAGTCTGTTTCATTACATTTTGGTTCCCATTCACACAATTTACATTCAGTTAACTCCATTTAAATTTCTTCGATAAAAATTATCTTTCTTAAACATATTAGTCATACATACTATATTTTTCAAATGATTTTCTTCCTTCCTTACTATAAAATTCAGTTACAAGTAAATCAATTTCCTGGTAATACTTGAATTATACTAAATTATATATTAAAACTGGAATAATTTATATAGACAAATCTACGTGTGTATGGCTCGAGCTTTATGTGCCAATGTCCAAAAATAATTACCCATAATAAAGAGTACTGTTGATAAAAGTACACACACGGTCTACTATCCAGTTTTAATGTTACGCAGGGTAAATACATATAATTTAAAGTATTATTTAAGATTATTTGGGTGTTGCTATCGAAAACCGAAGAACTGCAAGACTTCAACTGAATCTCACTACTGTATCAGAATTCCTCCTTTTGGCTAGAAAATCCCTCGAATCAAATATCTGCCTGAACTATCGATTTAAGAAAGTTCTTCGTTACGGACTTATGATTGAAATAATGACACGGTCTAATTCGTCTCGCTTGATTTCTACAGCGAGAGCCTAAAATAACGAGGCTCTGAGAAACTTGAGCAGCACTTCTTCAAGTTTATTGTGTTTTAATAGTAAATGGGATACCAAATCAGTTGAAAAGACTAATGATCTAAGAATAGGTGAACGTTCAAACAAACCAATTGTTCGCTTCTGTATCGGCACTTGCAAATAATTTACTTGGCTTGAAGAAAAGATAGTATTGGCAGGACGAGTTTATATCTTATGAATATTCATTAGTTTTCATATGAAAGAACATTCTAAAGAGCATTCTAAGGTTTTCTTCAAAGGTAACTTATTGTATTAAAGTTTGGTACATATTTTTTAGGCCTGAAAATTTTAATTCATGAACAATTTATTCATCGATTGCAGCCTTCTCTATTTCATTTTTCTGGAATATTTTATTTAGAATCGGTGAAAATATAAACCGACACACAAGGCAATGTTTTCTGAAGATGATGAAATACTCAAATGAATAATGCGGTAGATGGCCTACATTTTACGTTAATACATCTGATATTCTTTTAACTGAGTCTATAATTGATGCATTTTCCGTAATCTTCATTAATTTTCCCCTCATTTTTAGTTACTATACTTAATTTATAGCTGCTTCAAACTTTATAGAATTCGTTAGCTTATTTCTTAAAATTCCGCCTCGAAATTTGGGACGTTTACGGATTTTCAGAAAGAAGGGGTGTTTTTGGGAGATAACTCCTTACAAAATAATGTTTTACGAAATCTGATAATACCAAGATTTATTACCGAAAATGTTGCAGAGCTCTTCTTGATTATTGAATTGAATTAATTTAATACAATCCAAGCCCTCGAAAGATAAAAGCTAAATGGTTACTATTTTGCAGAAAACAATTGAAAAAGGGTTTTGTTATCACCTATTTTGTTGAAATTAACTTCTTTTCAAAAACAGGAATTTTTCTTCTTCATCATGTCGAAGCTTTTTGTATCCCATTAAAATGTGATAAAAAAGTAAATTGTTTTAGTTCTATTGATGCTTTTTCACTTTATGCCGCATATGATGTCTTTGCACAGTCCTGCATATTTTTTCGATTAAAGCGTATATATTTATACTTGCATTTATGGGGTGAGCTTTTTGGAGCCTCCACATATGTATCACAAACAAGTTTTAGAATGCATTCCATTATTTTAAAGAAACCGGAGAAAAGTAAGAAATAAGTTTTTTAATATTTTAATAAGAAATGGGGGATATGCAAATGGCACCAGTCATGTGCGAGTCTCAAGTGATCTCTACATCTAAACCGCGAAAAAGGACAGGCCACTTTGAAAGCACATTCTTTGCACCACCGTCAAACAGGTTTTGTTGCGCATCCGTGGATGTTGTGGGCATGAACATCGACAAAAACCCGAACTTGTCGCACTGCTTACCTCTCATCTATCATGCGCACTCGATAACGGCAACAAACAAATGAAAGTAGGGGGTCAGTTCGTGAAAACGATGTAAAAACATGAAGCGGAAAAATGTAAAGAATGAGTTTTTAAAAAGGATTGTGACATATATGTGCTACAGAACATAAATTCATGTAAAGACTAATGCTCGTACGATATTTATTTTCTGTAGACAGAGATCCTCCTCTTCTAAACCATGGGTACTCTTTGTCCTTTACATTGACTTGAACAAACTGGGACTAATAATCTGACCTAACGGATGACCAGGCTGGTAAACGACAGTGTGACAACGAAGGGATTTGGGCCATTACAAAAGCTTCTTATGAGAGTGGGCCCTTTTCTTCACGAGATAAGTAGAAGAGGAGAGCAACCGCCAAGGAATGTACTATGCCAATAAGAATCAAAGCAAATAGTTGAGAAAGTTATTTCAGAACACAACATACTCTTGTACGAACGCAACTAATAAGGGAATTTTCCAATAGGCGATCACCTCCTTACTGCTTCGTTCTAGATCCACCTCTTTACTGTACCAGAAGTCAAGAAAGGAAGTGTCTGTATGGAAGATGGAAACATGCTTTTAAACAAAATGGAAAAGGCCTGAACTCAGTTCATCCACCTACGGTTTGCAGCAATATGGAAAGTTGGTTTGTGATCGAATGATGATAACTATGTAAAACAAAAAACTATGATACCCGCCAGGTTGTTCGATTGATAATATGTCAAACAATCATTTTTAATATTTTTGGGGATTACAAGCGTTTTTATTTGAATTGGAGCACATTGATTATAGTTGAGATGCCAATGCCATTTAGTTCCTATTCATCGAGCGGCTTAGGATTTCTCGAATTTCGTAACGCCAGTCCCGATGAAGCTATGATCAATTTAAATACCACCAATCCATCTTCCTTTACGTTCTGTATGCTGTTCAATAATTTAGAATTTTGAGAATTGCATTGAATTTCGATATGCCATCAACAAATATAAATTAATTTACCTAAGTTTTCATTGAAGAAACCCATTCAATGATTTAGCGACAAAATCTTTATCGCGGTTTTATATTTTGAAATATATTTAATTATTTTATTTTAATAAAGAATTACTTAGGGAATCGATTATCATCTTGGTGGAATCTTTTTTTTGAGAAAAGGAAGCTCGATTCTTTTTCATTCGGTTTATATCTCCGGATTAAACGTATAAATACGCAAACTGCACTTAAGAATACATTTTTTAAATGCATTCATAAGTGCACTTGACTTGCACAACTGTCATATTCATTCAATTTTACTATATGATACAGTATTTTCCTTACCAATTTTACACGTCAATCAGGATGGCTGTTCAATTTTTTTAAAAGTATTATCTCGAATGCTTTCCAGGAATTTATTTTTGAGTCGAACTTGTTGGGGGCAACAAGGGTCCCAGACTCAGTACACACAAGGACAATAAAGCACAAGTGGCACAGTGGTGAATACTTCACACTGAGAGAACATTCCTTCACCAGCAACAATGGGTTTTCCTGACTTCTACAACTCAAAAAGTTCTTGTATATCCAGCTCTTGCTCGGTAATTATGGTTCAATATGTACAAATCCTCAGGAATCTGGCAACGTAGTGAAGTCAGGTTTGAGATGTATCGATATACTTCTACATGAAAAGAGTGGGATAAATAGTTGGAAACCATGTATGTAAAGTACAGGTGTTGATTTCATAAATGTCATTGAAACTAATTCATCGAAATCCCCTTCATGGTTGCCCGACAGTAAGACCGAGAAGATAGAATGTCTAAAACGCTATGCATCAGACCCCTCGCTCAGAAGAAATCAAAGGCGTCGTGTATCGGGAAGCCCATACATGTCGAAGAGGCGGTCGTTTTTAAGGGAATAATAACATTGTTAGTAGGTATGTACATACATCTAAAGATAGCAGGGGAGCGTGACAGCCGGGTTGCTGAACGCACGAGCTGACAACTGTTGATGTGCATTTGCAGTACGTTAAATAAACTGTAGTTAATTTATATTATTTTTAATACGCTCCCGGCGCAGGCCGGAATTCCGTTGCGACATACATGTCTGGTATGTACATACCCTATTTATACACGCATACTTTCTGTATCAACGACCAAGAAGAAACCCCATGCCAATTCCTCGAAAAGTTTTCATTCTGGTATTCATTTTCTTCGTGGACGATAGCGTAGCATGTGCATGATTGAACCAATTACGTTTGGCTAATTAATTTTTAGTACAACAGTAACGTCGAGTAAGTCAAGGCACTGGTACCTCTTTTGATAGACCCTTAAATGGTATAGCGTTTCCATGCGTTTTTGTGAGAAAAGACGGCCAGATAGTTCGTGCCGATAAGCACAGCATGGGAATTATTATCTCCTGACCGTCTTAGTTCGTTGTTTGTTTACACCAACTGCTTATTCTCTCGCACTCGCTCCCAGGTTGTACGTTTTTATAGGACTAAAATGACAAGGTGCCAAGGAAAGTACATATTGACAACTGTTGTTGGTTGAAATGTAGAAACTCAGGAGAGTGGAATCCACTGACGAACCTAAAATACATCATATTTCAGAAGAATTCACTCGTATGTCACTTTCCACTTACAACTTTTGTAAGGTACCTCGTCATTGTTGCCCTAGAACTACTCGGGAAAATGACACGTCCTGATATGAAACTGTGCGTTGGCAGAAAAACGTTGCAAGATCTTTGCAGTATAAAAGAATTGGTATGCGTGCGTGTGAAGTGAGAGCGAAACAGAAACATCTCCTCCATAAACAAAACAAAAAGCCACAGCAACAATTCAACCTATTCAACGTAATCACGACTATCACGCGTCAGAGGGAAAACAGAAAGGAGAGAAGATAATCTGTAGCCATAATATGACGCAGACACACCTGTCCTCTGACGCTAAGAAACGAACAACCATCGAACATCGACGAAGGCAGAAGGCACGCATTGCCCGACGAAAACGTGATGAGTGCATTGTGCATCGAGAAAAAGTGGATCAGATTTTGGACGACAGTGCTGTCAGAATGGTGAAAATGGACTCACAAATCGTGAATGCGTTGAACAAATATCGTTTGCGGGCTTTTGCGTCACAGCTCGGTACGGTTGTCGACCAGACTGGCTCGCAGAAAATTGAGGAAGCACTTACTAAGATTTCTGTCGATCTTTAAGAACTGGAAAGTTGGAAGGACACCTTCTAAGAGTTGGTACACGCATTGCGGGGCACTACAATGAAGTGGTACTCTGATGAAGTCTTTTTTGTTGAATAAAACAGGAAATTATTTAATGACATCGTCATGAACTAATCGCCCTGCTCAGTTTTTCCACGTGGTTTGAGTCGATCTGAATCGGCACCTCCCGGTCTGGTTGTACAGCCTGAACTTAGAACTCTGCACCTCGTACTACCTTTCAGGCTTCGTTGAATCAATGGCACTTGAAATTATCTTGATGATATAAATTTTGCATAGACAAATCCATTTTTTGGGCGGGTAACCATGGGGGTTAAAAATAACTCAAAGAGTGAAAAAACTATGCACTCATGGCGTGAAATAGCAGCTTGTTATAGAGCGCATGCAGCAGTATTTTGAAGATCACTAGATAAAGAGGCAAGCAGAAAGGAGCCTTTTAAAAATCAAGAGTAGGGATTCATCACTATCACTTGTTAGAAAAAGTACTGGAAAAGGATACTTCGCAGCTTAAAATAAAAAATTTCTGATATAATTCTGAATGATAGAGTAATTCTTTATCAATAGTGCGGGGTTTTGTCAATAAATATGGTCATTATTGGCGAGAGGGAAATAATACAAAGAACGTTATGAAACACAGCTTCGGATTTCCAAGCCACGAAGTTTGTCTGTCAATCAGCAAAAGACACTAATGATAAATGAATTGTTCTACATACAATTAAAAGTTCCACCTGCAGAAAGTAAAACGTCATTCTACTTATTTGATACAAAACCTGAACATAATATAAAAATAAATTTGTGAAAAAAGTTGTTTAAATAATAATAGCGTGCTATAAAATTAAAATATTATAAAATTGAATTCACTGAATAGATATTACTGATTTAAACATACAATAAAATTTGATAAAATTTACTACCAAGACACTTAAAAATATGCTTATTTCCTCCTATCATATCAAACTGTGCAAAACTTATTTTTTCGTAACATTTTAAGAGATTGAAAGTACAAAATGGTTCAAAAACTAGGCGTATTCAACATTAAATTTTAATCCGAGGCTTTTTACATTTACTGGCATTTGAACTATCCCAACATATTTAATGTTCTTTTCTTCAAAACTAAATTGCAGATATTAAAAATTTGACGAGGTAAAATGAATTTTAAGCATTCCCTGGTCCATGAATTTACACTATGTAATCATGATACTTTATAGAATATTTAATGGGTGTTAAAGGTTCCTTGAGGTATAGTATTGAACAACTAAATTCTTTCGAAAACCGCGAGAAACGCAAAGAACTAAATAAATAATTTGTATCATATCTTTTCCGAGATGTGTAAAAGAGATTTTTGTAACATAGTTTCAACATAGTAGGTACTGGTAATAACTGGATTGTTCTACAATGTGCATGTAGTGTACTGCAGGTACAAATATTTTCCTTTATTTTTTATGAAGCAGTATTGTTTCCCAAGTTAAAACTCGTCTGTAATACTTCTAGAAGCTACACAATGACTAAAAAGTGTCATACAGTAGGAATGTGCAAAGCTGGTATGGATTTCAAAGGTTCAAAATGAAATTGCATACGGAGTAAGAATGTATTTGGGATGTGACTTGAGCTTCTCATTCAGTCACCCATCCCCAACGTCTCGAGAATTCTACATACATAAACATTTTTGGTAATTTTTGAAATACTAGAAAAATTCAGCTTTTGGTTTGTACAGAACTAGGCCTTACAACTCTCGAAAGAAATCAAATATTAGAGGTCAATTTTGAATTATTTTAATAATTCTTCCGCCAGTCCTATTTAGCCTTAATATAATAGAAAATAGTTATTTTATGAATAATTATATTCATTAGAATCAAGTTCTATAGCCCTGTATAATTTATTTTAAAATGTTTCATTGTGTTTAGGGTTTCATTTAATGCAACCCTAAAATAATGAAACAGTTTCAAAGAGTGAGAAATCTGAGTTTCGTACAGAATGGTATTAGATAAGTGGAAAAAAGGTAAAAAGCATATGTGCGCAGTTAATAACTTATTTAAAAGAAAAATGGAAACATGATAAACATATAAATGCCATTTATATTACTTTAGTTATATCAAATAATGCGTGATATGTAATAAAGTAGTTATTTTTATATTATATTTATTTATTTTTATTTTTTATGGTATTCTTTATCACACAATAAAAGAAGTTAAAGAATATCAAAAATAGAAATACAAATAATACTATGAATTAAAAGAATACTTTAAATAACTACCAAAATCGCTATCAATTTTTTTGTTCATAGAATAAAGCGAAAATAATAAACAAAATCGAAGAATTCAATTTATCTTAAATAAAATCAAAAATTATTTATGTAGAAACTAGTACGAAAAAATCAATTATTTTTAAAATGTAAATTTGAAATATTAATCTATAAATTGTTCAAAGTAAAATCGACATACAACTTAACTCTCGAGATGTTCTTCTCGTCGGAGTTGAACTCTTCTGAACACATCTCAACATAAAATTATCTTTTCTCCTATCCGTTTTATTCTAGCATGTGATAGTGGTGGATCGGTTGAAAAGGTTGTGTGTGTCTGCGGTTCCTTCTCTTGTTCCGAAGTACGTGTTTCAATTTCGCTCTCACTTTACACGCGCACACATCCCTTTTTTGTTGCGTGAACCGTAGATAGTCAGGAAGAGAGAGTCTGAAGGACTCATTGGCAAAAAATAGACACTGAATTTTCAGAAGGATTGACTCGATTGTAGCTATTCGCTAAGGCACCTCATCATTGTTGCCTTCGAACGTAATGGAAAAATACCAAGCCTTGATATGGGACTGTTTGTTGGCAGAAAGACGTTGCAAGATATTGGTAGTACAAAAGTTGTTAATGTATACTTTCCTTGGCACCTTGTCATTTTAGTCCTATAAAAACGTACAACCTGGGAGCGAGTGCGAGAGAATAAGCAGTTGGTGTAAACAAACAACGAACTAAGACGGTCAGGAGATAATAATTCCCATGCTGTGCTTATCGGCACGAACTATCTGGCCGTCTTTTCTCACAAAAACGCATGGAAACGCTATACCATTTAAGGGTCTATCAAAAGAGGTACCAGTGCCTTGACTTACTCGACGTTACTGTTGTACTAAAAATTAATTAGCCAAACGTAATTGGTTCAATCATGCCCATGAATACAAGAATCAAAAATTTTCGAGGGATTCGCAAGGATTTTCTTCTTTGCCCTTTACGCATAAGACATAAGTACGTATTTCTCTAGCTAGGGATGAACAACAAAAAGTACAAAAAAATAAATGTAATTTTTATTATAAGTAAATCCCATCTACCCTACCTGTATTAGGGTTATCAGCGGACAGGTAAACGCCTGGAACAGCCCGCCCGATGTACGTGGATCTCCAGAAATTAATTGTAGAATCCGGAACGAAAACAGCCAAACAGCCATTTTGTATTAGGAATGGGGCCGGATTGAAGTGCGAATTTATGAGAACCGATGCTGTGTAACACTGAGAGTCTTTAAACGGTGCCCTGCAGAACTGATTTAAAAATGGACACGAAACAAAACAGAACGGACCGTAACTGGTGATGCGGAGGCATTGCACTTGCTGAAACTGTGCATTGGGAGTGAGTTGGACCAGATCTAACCGCTAGTCCTTGTTTTCGTAGCTGACAAGCCCGGCCCTAGCCCGAAAACGGGGAACTGTTTTGAGACAATGTCAGTACCTTCCAGGCTCTCGTTTGACGTGAAACTGCATTTGACAACTGAGTAAAAAAAATATTGCTGTTGGAAGAAGTAAGAAAACAGGGTATAGACAGGAACGGGAAAATAACACAAAAAATATTTGAAAGTATCGAAAATCTTCTATGGGCGTAGGACCCCGAACCATGATAATTGTCAAACTAGATCATTCCATTGTAAAGTAGTGAAAATATGGGGCACACGACGCACTACTGGATTGCTGTAGGATTGAATGCATAAAGACTGTACTATTTTTTCTCCATTCTCATACCCGTTAACGAATCCGCTACCCACCACAAAACACACACAACACACAACTTACGCAAAAAACTCAACCAGGACGATACGTCTCTCCGGCTTCAAGTGCAATAACACTACGGGGATACAAAAGAAAATGTCCATGGGCTGCAGGGCAGCAGGGAGGTCCAATCATGGGTTTGATGATAGAGCGTGATAATTCTTGTGCGGTCAAAACTCTTGAAAGGGAAAGC
>JAVCKV010402895.1:0-12774 GCA_032274145.1 Herpochondria borealis | reverse complement strand
TGTATTCGCAATCAGTGGTGGGTGGCTTTAACCAACACGAATTATTTTCTATGCAGCGAAGATACATTTTTTCCCGTACGGGCGCACCCTTGTGGTCGCCCTTTTTATTGGAACATCGAACGCTTCGCTATTCGATGTTCATGATAGGGCGACCACAAGGGTCCGCCCCTACTTGACTTTTATTACTTCTACGTAAAAAGCTAAATCTGCTTTTTCTGGAATCTTTGGTGGACTCCCTGCTTCTCCATATGCTAATTTATAAGGCACAAAGATAGTCGCTTGACTTCCTTCATCTAACATTCCAATTCCTTCTTCCCATCCTTCAATTACTTTTTTCATTCCTAATGGAAATGCAATCGGTTCGCCAGATTTAAAAGAATTATCAAAGTTGGTTCCATCCATTAAAAAACCTGCATAATGTACGGTTATCTCTTGTCTCATGACTGGGCGTTTTCCATTCCCTGACTTATGAATGACGTATTTCAAACCTGATTGTCTTTGAGTAAGTTCCTTTCCAAAACCTCCACGATTATATTTTTCAATATTAGATTGTGTCATTTTAACTATTGCTGCTTCTCTTTCTTTAGCATGAGCAATTGCATATTCTTTTTGGACTTGTTCTAGCTTTGTCGCAATCATCACTTCCCCTGGAGTCGTCACTTCTAACATTTTAATTACATAATTCAACGTATCATCAACTGTCAAATAATCAGGTAGTTCTTCTAATCCTGTCATTGGCTGAGACAACTTGATACTATCTCCTTCTCCCATCAAAGTTAATGCTTCGTAATTGCCAGGTGGTTGTGCGGGTAAATTTTCTCTTGGAGGTAAAAAAGCTTCGGTCCAGTTACCGGGTTGGGTTCTATAAATTAGGGAATCATTCTTAAATCTCCACTCTAAGTATTTTACTCTATCTCCTATTTGAGCTTTAGGATTTTGTGTATTGACTAGAAATTGATAAAAATAGCCTGACGATGTCTGACCTACTTTTTTTTTTCGGCTAATAATTGAGTCGCAGGAATAACAGATTCTAATTTGATGATATAAGATACCATATCTTCTTCTTGGTAACCTTTTGGTAAGTTTTCCATTCCAGCTAGAGGTTGCCAAACCGTTACACTATCTCCTGGAGACATCGTAAAAAGAGCTTCGTAATTAGGAGGAAAAGGTTTGGTTAAGTTTTCTTTGGCAGGCAAAATGATTTCTTTTTTTTCAAAAGCATAAGTAGAAAACATTTCTTTTCCATTCAAAAAAGTTTTTTCATGAAAAATTACTTTATCTCCTACTTTGGGCGTTTCTCCTTCTGCATCAAAATGAACTTCATATTGATAAGCGGAAGGCGTTTCCTTATATTCTTTACAACTTGAAAAATAGAATAGGATAATTAAAATGGAAAAAATGGATTGAGGTGAAATCCTCATTTGAAATAAACTAGTCATTGATGGTTTTCTTGTTTTGAAAATATATTGTTATAAAACTACTGCTCAGTAATCAGAAAAGAGGAGTTGGGAATACATATCCCCAACTCCTCTTTTCTAATTACTTTAACTCAACGCTTTAATCTGATCTATATATTCAGGTAAAACACTTTTGAATTTATTAACCGTAGAATTTAATCCTGAATAAGAAGCACCTCCTGATGCATTTTTATGTCCACCTCCTTTGAAATGTTTTCGAGCAATTTCCTGTACAGAAAAATCACCTTTTGAACGAAGTGATATTTTAACAATCGTAGGTTGTTCTGTGATGAAAGCTGCAATCTTCACATTTTTCATCGTCAACAAGAAGTTAACGACTCCTTCTGTATCACCACGTTGAATATTATAATTTTCATAATCCTTTTTAGTCAAAGCGATAATCCCAGTTTTAAATTCATCTAAGATTTCCATTCGATTATGTAGACAGTGTCCTAACAATCGCAATTGCTTTTCAGTCGCATTGTTAAAGATTAAATCTTGTAAATTATAGTCATCCACTCCCTTTTCTAACAATTCAGCTACAATTCTAAACAACTTCGGAGAAGTACTATATTTAAATGATCCGGTATCGGTCAGGATTCCTGTAAATATACATTCTCCAATAACAGGATCAATCATTTTTGTTTCGCCCAACATTTCTAACAGATCATATACCAACTCGCAAGTAGAACTCGCAGTCGTATCTGACAAAATAAAATCTGCAAAATTTTCTGGATACAAATGATGATCGACCAAAACTTTTGGACATTTCAAATTAGAAATCACCTCCCCCATTTTATCAATACGATCTAAGGCATTATAATCTAATGAAAATATGACATCCGCTTTTTTAAGCATCGCATTACATGTCTCCGGATCAATATCATGAATCAAGATTCTATCTGCCTCAGACATCCACGCAAAATTGATGGGATACTCCGAAGGAAACATCACTTGAACTACATGTCCTTTTCTTTTTAGATAATGATACATTGCCAAAGATGAACCTATGGCATCGCCATCTGGATTTCTATGAGATGTAATGACCACATCTCGTGGCGTTGAAAGTAGAGTTTTAAAATCCTGAATATTTTCCATAAACTGAAGGGGGATTCTGAATTAGAAACGGTAAAAAAATGCTTTTCTGATTTTTAAGGGATTCGCCAAAGATAGATCTTTAAAGTTTTAGTAAAAAATCAGTTTGCGAAATTGAATAATTTTAACGAAAAAAGATACTTTTGCACCCTCTTTTTAAATTTAAAACAATTACTCTATGTATTCGTAGGAATATTAAGTAATTATTTCAGGAAATTCATTTATTAAAAATAAAAATTTAAAACATTATGGCAGGAAAGATCACTTTTACTATGATCAAACCAGATGCTGTTGAAGCTGGACACACAGGTGCAATTTTAGCAATGATCAACAAAGCAGGATTCAGAATTGTAGCAATGAAGAAAACTCAGTTGACTACAGACTCTGCAAAAGCTTTTTATGCAGTTCACAAGAAAAGACCTTTCTACGGTGAATTAGTTGAATTCATGACTAGCGGACCTATTGTAGCAGCAGTGTTAGAAAAGGAAAACGCAGTAGCAGATTACAGAACTTTGGTTGGAGCTACTAATCCAAAAGAAGCGGACAAAGGAACTATCCGTAAGAAGTATGCTAAAAGCATTGGAGAAAATGCAGTACATGGTGCTGACTCAGATAGCAATGCTAGAAAAGAAGCAGCTTTCCATTTCTCTAAAATTGAAATGTTTTAAGAATGATTCAAGATTATGGATTTAGGGTTAAGGATTTGCAAAAATCTTGAATCCATAATCCATAATCTTAAATCATTTTTTAAAGTGCTCTCCGTTCCATCTCCTTCATAATCAAACTATATTCTCTACTCATGTCCCCTGAGACAGATGTATTTTCCTTTGCTCTTCTCACCAAATATGGAAAGACTTCATTGACTTGACCATATACCAAATACTTTGATACATTATATCCTGAGGCTGCCAAGTTGAAAGTTAAGTGATCACTCATTCCATACAATTGACAGAAAGTGACATGTGGATGATCTTGTTGAATTCCTTTCTCAAAAATCATTTTTGCTTGTAGCTGGCAACTTTCTGCATTATGCGTTGCAGCGCAAGAACCTATTTTTTCATAATTTTCAATACAAAAACGTAGCGCAACATTATATGCATCATCTGTTGCTTTTTTATTTTCTTGTATTGGAGAATCATACTCCATCTCTTCGGCTCTTAACCTTTCTTTTTCCATGTATGCTCCACGCACCAATTTCGCACCTAATAAGTATCCTTCTTTTTTCGATTTTTCAAAAGAGTCCATCAAAAATTGAAGTCTGTCTTTCCGATACATTTGAAATGTATTATAAACAACAACCTTTTCTTTATTATATCTCTTCATCATGATGTCAGTGATATGATCAATGGTATCTTGAATCCAACTTTCTTCTGCATCAATAAAAACCCCTACTCCATTTTTCGCTGCAACATGACAAATAGAATCTATTCGCTTTAGAACATTTCGATATTCTGCCTGTGCCTCTTTACTTAAATTGTCATCCTCTTGAATTTCTTCTAATAAGCCAAAACGAGCCAAACCAGAAATCTTTGTACTTATAATAGGTGCGCTTTCGTTATCTCCACAAAATTCTAACGCTCTGATGTTTTCATTCATCGTCATATTAAAATCCTTCTCTGATTCTTTTGCCTCTGCGCCATAATCCAAAATACTTTGCACATTATTAGACCACAATCTATCAATTGCTTTTTGTGATTTGAGCAAATTCGTACCACCGACGAATTGACTAAACATAGTATTCCTGATAATTGCTTTGGTGAAAGGAACTCGAAGCTTCATCGCAATCAATCCTAAATCAGACATTGGATCAACGAGCCATTGCTTATTCATTAAACTAAAAAGCCAAGCCGCTTTTTTTAGTTCTCTATCTGTCTTGTTAGCAAAGGCAATTTCTGTATTGGTGAAATCTACTTTTGGTGCTCTTTTGAGTGATTTTTTTTTCATTGTAGTTGATTTAAACGAGATAACAGGATTTTTTCTTTTAGCTATAGTTTTGATTTAAGCGAAAAAAATTCTGTTATTCTGTCCATATGGTCCAAGATCTTTCTGCTTGTAGTACTAACATATCTAGTCCGTTTTTGTTCTTTGATTTTTTGTTTTCTCCCCTTTTCAAAAATACTGTTTTTTCAGGATTATATACCAAATCATATAGGAAATGTTTGGAAGTTAATTTATCATATGGGAGATTTGGAAAAGTATCGATTTTTGGGGACATCCCTAAGGGAGTTGTATTAACGATGAGTTTAGATTGATTTAAAATTTCAGCATCAATATCTTCGTAGGTTAAGTCTCCTTTTTCTTTAGACCTAGAAATTAAAATCGGTTTTATATTCAACTTTTCCAATATAAATAAAACAGCTTTCGACGCTCCTCCTGTACCTAAGACTAAAGCTTGTTCTACAGGTAACGGTTTTTCAGGTTCATTATCTGTCAATAAATCAACTATTGATTTTTCAAAACCATAAGCATCTGTATTGTAGCCCGTCAATTTTCCATTCTCGATTTTGATAGTATTCACTGCTCCAATTGCATAAGCTTCTTCATCAATCGCATCTAGATATCGAAGGACCTGCTCCTTATATGGAATCGTAACATTGATGCCTACCAACTCCGGATGATCTTTGAGCAACTGAGGAAATGCTTCTATATTTTCTATCGGATAAAGTTCATACTCGTATCCTTCTATTTGTTCTTCTTGAAATTTTTCAAAGAAATATTTCTTCGAAAAAGAATGAGATAATGGATAACCAATTAGACCTAGTTTTTTCATGCAGCGAAATAAAGACTTTTTTTAGAAAAAATGAAATAAGAAATAGGTGAACTAAACTAGTTAGTTTACTTTCGCGGATGATTGAAAATTCAAAGCCACTTTATTCTTCTGCATTTATATTATTATGCTTAAGTCAAGTGCTTTTTGCGGGGAGTTTTAATATGATTGTTCCTGAGTTACCCAACTTTTTGACGGATTTAGGCGGAGCAGATTATAAGGGTTTTATTATTGCTTTATTTACTTTGTCTGCTGGATTATCTCGACCATTTAGTGGAAAATTATCTGATACGATTGGAAGGGTTCCTGTGATGATTGTCGGGACTTTAGTTTGTGTAGTTTGTAGTTTGCTCTATCCTTTATTAACCACCATTGCTGGATTTTTATTTCTTCGTTTTCTTCATGGATTTTCTACTGGATTCAAACCGACTGCCTCTACTGCTTATACGGCTGACATTGTACCCGATCATCGAAGAGGAGAAGCGATGGGCATTTTAGGAATTAGTATGAATTTAGGTGCTTCGATGTTTCCACCAATAGGAAGTTATTTGGCGATGAATTATTCCATGAATGTGATGTTTTATATTTCTTCCTTTCTTGCCCTTATGTCAATTGGAATTCTAATGGGTTTAAAAGAAACACTTCCTAATAAACAAAAATTCCAACCTAGTTTATTGAAAATTTCACGGCATGAAATTATTGAACCTATTGCAATACCTGTAGCTATTGTTGCTGTATTTATCTATTTACCGTTTGGTGTTTTATTAACCATTTCTCCTGATCAATCAGAATTTTTAGGTTTGGAAAATAAAGGATTACTATTTACAAGCTTAACTATTTTTTCGATTTTATCAAGAGCTGTAGCAGGGAAATTTTCTGATAAATATGGTAGAATCATTGTTATAAAATTCTCTGTTGTAGTTGTAGCTGCCTCATTGGTTTACCTTGGATTTGCCAATAGTGTATTTCATTTGATGGCTGCGGCTGGATGTTTAGGGTTCTCTATTGGGATCGCCTCTCCTGCTGTATTTGCATGGATTATAGATATTAGTCCTGACGAACGAAGAGGACGGTCGATGGCTACAGTTTATATTGCACTTGAAATTGGAATTGGCGGAGGAGCATTGTTTTCTGGTTGGATGTATGCCAATAATTCTGATAATTTTTTGAAGACTTATATTACTGCTGCTGTTTTGACTTTGATGGCTGGGGTCTATTTGCAGTTCTTTTATAAGGCGCCTGTGAGTGAGGTTGAGTAGGTTGGATTTGGAGATTTGAATCTCCTAAAATATAGATTTTAGGCTGTCGAAGTTAGGAGCAACGACCTTAATCAGCTGGTTCTGAGTTAATTGGCTGCGCTAACTCCGATAACCTCAAATCAATTCGAGGAGTTTCATTTCTAATAATCCATCTTCAACGGGATTTGTCTAAGAACCATCAATTTAATTTCTCTTCTTGTTTTTTTATTGTTATAAAATTCTCATCTAGAATATCGTACCTCTCTGTTGGGTCAAATCCAAAAGTATTTCCTCTACTTATCTTTTTTCTTTTCACTTGTTAAAGAAAGGCTCCATTCATGAAATTCAAAGTCATCAAAAACAAAATTACTTTCCTTATCTATTGATATTACTTTTAGTTTTTTTTGTAAATATATACTATGGACTTTTGTTTGGTTAGGATTTTTAAGCTCTTTATTGAAAAAATCATAAAAGGCATTAATGATATCTTTATCTCTTGGAAAACCTTTTTTCATTTTTTTTAACAATATAATTTCGGAAGATAATAATTGATTCCATCCCAATCGATAATGAATAATTAAAGAAAACAATCTGGCTTGAACTGCTAAATATTTCAACATTCCCAATTGATACCATTGATTCAATTGCTCTGCACCTAATTCATATTTTCCCAAAACAATGGTTGCTCTAACTATGAGCAATAACAAATAAGCGACTTGAACTGCTCCCATTATTTTACTTTCCTTTTTAATTAATAGAATACTTAAATCTAATATTCGAGCTGTCAGTTCTAAATCATTAGAAAAATATGCCATTGCAAATTGACGAGAATATTGAATATACTTAATGTAAGTTGAATCAATTCGTGGATGTTGAGAAAACTTATTTAGCTTTTCTACTCCTTTATCAAAGGCTTCTTTATTCCCTACTTTTGCAGCGAAATAAATATAATTACTTAATGGAGGTAATTGTTTCGAAACATGAAAAAGGTCATTGTTCTTTTCTAAAAAAGAAATGTATTTTTTAGAAACCTTTAAAGCAGATTTATAATCTCGTACTAGAGAATATTTTAAGGCGTGTATATAGTACCAATGTGCTGTTGCCTTAATACTTAAACAATGCTCCTCCGAATCTAGAATCGGATTTTCGTACAATTCCTTATGATTTTTAAACCCATCTGTAATGAAACCTTCTGTGAATTGTAACTCTCGTATTTCTTCTCTAAGTAATCGAAGGTCAGTTAGATTTTGAATAGCTGTCGAAATTAAATTCCGTTCTTCTTTTAGTTTTTTTAATACATCCTTAAATCCAAAAATTCCTTCTTTAAAAAGTATGTCTTCTTCTAATTCGATTAAATTTAAAACGAAAGAAAATTCTTCTTGCTGGTAAGCTATTTTTTTAAAATGCTTAAGTTTTTTCATCGCCTCTTTTCTAAAGCCCTTAGCGATCAATACCTGAATAGATAAGATTCCTTTTTGAACTTTATTCCTCGGAGCGTTATTAGAATGAAAATTGATTAAACTCGTCAATAGTTTGTTTTTCAAATAGTTAGTTTCTGAGCTCAAGTACTTTTCGATGGAGGTTCCGTTGAAATATGCTTTTAAATCTCCTTTTTGGAAACTATTCATTTGCTCGATAGCATCATAAATTTTCAAATAGTTTTTATTGGTATCCACACCATGAATACTTCCATATCTTTTAAAATATGCTTTTTCTCGTCTCGATAAGCTCTGAATAAAATTAAATAGAAATTGACTCATTTAACTTCCTTATTTTTTCTTTGAAAAACACTAAAATAAAGAACAATTTAACGTTTTTTATTTGTTTGACTTCCTTAAATCAAGATAATTGTATTTTTAATATCTAAATCTAAAATCTAAATTTGATTTGTGTAATAGTAGATTAATGTTTTTATTTTAATGTCATAGTGGTTTACGATCATTATATCCTAACCAAGTAATTACCAAAGAATAATTATTGAACAAATAGTATTACTGATACTAAATTTCATTCTTTGGTTTTAGGATATGCATTTGTCACAGGTTGAAGTAATCTTCAGAAGCAAATTAAAAAATGAGTTTTCCTAACTCCTGAAGACCAATTTAACCTGTGATATTTGCATTTTAAAAATTTCTTAGAAAAAATAAAAGTTAACTCCTTGCTCTTATGAAACACTCATTAGTCATAGGAAACTTTAAAGATTAATATTCCTCTTTAATTTATTGAGTGCCTGAATTTTATGCAAATAAGATTTAGGTACCTTTTTTTTAGTAATTAACACACGTCAAATAAAAAAAGGTATTTTATAGAGTAGTTAAATTAACTACTCTATAAATACCTTTAATAATCCTTAAGTACCAAGTCGAAATTATCTATAAGTAATTTTAGTTTCTTTTTTTCTTTGACTTCGTTAAAAATACTCGTCGTAGCTAAGACTATGACTGCGTTTTTTGCCTCATCAAAGAAAAAAATAATTCTAAACTTTACTTATACATAAGTACGGCTCGGTACTTATTCCAAATAAATCAATCGACATAATATTCTACAATTGGCGCTTCCCAACTAACGGGAACATCAATTTTTTGAATCATTCGCTCTAGTACTTTATTGGGAACTGGAAATTCTCTGTTACTATTTTGAATCAATAATTTCTTATAAGGCACTTCCAGATATACAATTTTAACTTTAGCTCCATAAGATTGAAACAATGTTATCAATTGCCACCTAAGGTTTCGATAAAGATTTGTCGCATTCCAAACAAAACATTCCCGCTTTCTCAAATGAACTCTAGCTTGCTCTTTTGCCATTTGAATAACTTGACCATTTCCTTTTTTATTAGTTGGTGCAATTTTATTTGCTCTTCGAAAATTATCTAATGAAACCATCGGTAAATCATTCAAATTGTTTTTAATAAAAGTGTCCTTCCCCGTCCCAGGTAACGCACAAAGCATAATCACTTCGAAAGATTTCTTTTCATAAGGAACAAAATCTGGCGAACTATTTTCTTTTTCAAAATAATTATACTTAGCCAAATCTGTCTCAAAAAATCGAGGCTGCTCCCAACAATCCTGCTCTTTACAAAACTCTTCAAACATATCAATTCGATACAATAAATCTCCTTGATCTTGACAAATCCGACCTAAAGCATCTGCTCTTGCTAATGGAGAAAGATGAGCCATATTCACTTCCAGACTTGTCTGTAATAAAGTCTTTAAAGGATTTGTCTTTTCGAAAATCCATAAAGGTAGTCCATGATAACGAACCAACTTTGCAATTTTTTCTTTTATTGCAAATGGTGTGTTATGGTTTTTATACAAAATAGTTCGAGCGGTATATTCTCCTTTCCTAGCGTGACCTTTAGAAGTTATTTTTCCATCTTCTTCCAAAACGGTGGTTGACCTTTTTTCGACATCGTGTAACAATGCAGCTGCAAAAAGTACTTCTTGATCTTCAAGACTAAGCTTTTGATATTCAGGCAGTTTCAATAATTCTTCCACTACCATCTTAGTATGAGTGGCTACATCTCCTTCTGCGTGATGGATAGGACTTTGAGGTACATCTATCATATCTCTAATCCAAGAAAAATTCTTAACAAGATATTCCCAATCTTTATTTTCAGTTATTTTCCACATGATTTTTCCCATTTAAGAGGAGCTCTTTTCCAGTTCCTTGTCCAATGTTCATCTGTTTTAACATGATCTTTACGGACATATTTAAACACATTTTTGGAAAAATTATCTACTCGATATTCTTCCTTATTCCTACTCACAATTCCTTCCATCGTACAAGGTAATTGAGTAGCAACATCGACGGACTCGAATTTACTCTTCTTGTTAACTAATATTAATGTCTCTTCTTCAAACTTTTGCTGGTCGTTGGTTTCTACTATTGCAACTTCTGGAACTGTTGGAAAATCTAAAAGTCCTGCATAAAATTGGACTTCTTCCCACGAGAGCCATTTGTCTAACACTCTAATTCCAAAAACATAAAAATGTGATTCTATTGTTTGGTATTCAATAGAATGTATGGCATAAATATTTTCTCCAAAGATTTCTATATCTCCAAGTTCTGTTTGAATTAACTGCCATTTCTGTTTTAAGTAATTTGCCCATGGATGCCTTGTAGGCGCTACATGACTTCGAGCAAACACTCCATATTTATTGAGGCAGGTATTTTCTCCATCTAATTTCTCCGTGTGAACTAACTTGCTAATCGATTTAATATCTTCCCAATAGGAATGATTAATTCGATCATCATTAGTTGTTCCAGGTGAGAAAGGATAGTGAAAAGTCCTACCATACTTCCTTGATTGGCTCATGATAAAATGATTATAGAATTCATTGGAAATGAGTTTTAGACACTTCCAGTTGATTCTAAATAAAATAAATTAATGTGGTTGGATATATAATATGGTTCATCGCTGGAGGACAGCAACCTTAAAAGAACCATAGATGTGAATGAAGTGTTACATTTTTTTAAATCACTTTTTGATTGGTAATAAGGAGATAACTATTTTTTGTAAAAAAAAGTTCCTTGATAACTTTAATCGTTTTATCAATTATCTTTTAAAAAGGAATCATAGATGATTTGATGTATCGTCGGTCGAATATTGAGTTGGTATATTTTTCTGTTATCTCTTGTCGGGTATACCCTGTTAGATAAAAAGATATAAATCAATTCATGTTCTGGGTCAACCCATACAAACGTACCAGTATATCCAGAATGACCATAACTTGAAGGACTAGCATCTTTTGCAACCGAACTGTTCACTGGATGATAAACTAACAATGGTTTATCAAAACCAAGTCCTCTCCTATTTTCATTTTCTGGAAACTGATAACGAGTAAACTCCTTTATCGCTTTCTCAGCAAAATATCTTTTACCTCCATATTTTCCGCCATTCAAATACATCTGCATCAACTTCGCCAAATCATTAGCAGAAGCAAATAAACCAGCATTGGAAGATACTCCGCCCATCATTGCTGCTCCTTCATCATGCACCAATCCATGAATCTGAATTTTTCTAAAAAAGGTATCCTTCTCTGTTGGAATAATTCTTTCTTTGGGAAAAATTTTCAAGGGATTGAATGTTATGGTGTTGGCTCCTAAGGGTTTATAAAATTCATTTTGTAGATACATTTGATAATCTTCTCCTGTTAGTCTTTCCACTATCTCTGGAAGGATGTAAAATGCTAAACCAGAATATTTATATTTTTTAATCTCACTTACTTCTGATTTTTTTATGGCTCGGTAAATCTTCTTTTTGTACTTCCTATGAAGAAACAGATACTCTGTTATGGGTACATTATACCTTCTAGATTTTTTCATTTTAAAAGTTCTTCTTTTAAAAGATTTATCAGCATTTATGGTGTTTTGCCAATAAGGAATCCAAGGTTTCAATCCTGATTGGTGAGCTAAAATTTCCCTCATTTTCAAATCAGATTTGTTTGATTTTTTGAACTTTGGAAAATATTGTTTCAAAGGAGCATCTAAATCAAATTTATCATTTCCATAATATTTCATTAAAATAGGTAATGAAGTTGTGACTTTCGATATAGATGCTAAGTCATAGATGTCAGTAAGTTCAGTTGGACGTTTTTTAAAATATGTTTGAAAACCATATGTTTTATGAAATATTACTTTTCCTTTTTTTGCAACTAAGATTTGAACACCAGGAAAAGCTTCTGATTCTAATGCGAATCGAACAACAGAATCAATTTTTTCATTTAAAAAACTGGAATCTATTCCAACCGATTGGGGAAGAGCATATCCGAGTCTTGAATTTCCATCAATGACTTTTTCTCCCTCTAAGTTGTGCAAAGGCGCACCACCGAAGATTGATTGAGCAGCAGTTTCTATTGAAAATAAACCTTTGTTGGAATAAATAATTGTAGGATATTCCCACGTTTCAAGATTCATTTTTTGTGGTAATTCCTTCGAAAATATTACAATAATAATATCTTTTAATGGAATTGAAGGATAAAGGAATGTTGGTATTTCACTAATATTATCAATATCGATTGGAATTATAATCTTTTGATTCTCGAAACGGTATTGCTTAGATTTTTTTTGAAACTGACTCATTTTAATAGCTTGACTATTTACATATTTTGAAACAGTTGAATTAAATTGTTCTTGACCATTACTGAGCGGTACGAAAATTGAATAGAGGTGCATTCCTCAAAAAGTGCTAAACTAGAGTTAGCAAAAAAAGACT
>JAVCKV010402784.1:0-12776 GCA_032274145.1 Herpochondria borealis | reverse complement strand
TGCCGTTATTCTTTTGAAAAACACGTCGGAGAGAAAAGGTATTTCCGGGGAATTCCGATTGCTCAGTGTTCGTGTATAACGAGCAGGCCAACTTGAATTCAATGCAAGTTTACCTGTGAAAACATCCTGGTACGTGAAGGCGGTACTTTACGGGCGGTACAGTATTCAGATTTCTCTGTTTGGGTGTACAAATGGGGTCGAATGACATGGATGCAAATCGGCCTAATTTCAGGTTGAGAAATACATGCCAAATTAAGGCCTGTGGTTTAAATTTATTGCTGCATTGCAATTTGCCCGGTTCCATAGGATTCGAGCTAATTCGCAGCGATGAAAATAAGCAAATGGTAGAATCGGGCATGATTGAGGCTTTGGCATTAAATTCCGAAGAAACTCGCGAGCTTGAAAATTGGACTTATATGACCTGAAAATCGTATATGACTCGAATTTCAGATCATGATGTCCATACTATTTCGCGTTAGTATTGAGCCAAAGCTGCTAAGAATTATTCGAACGATTTAGAGACTGGAATAGACCGATGATGCTGTGAAAACGCGACTTGAAGAGTGCGATCTGCCTCGTGCTTCGTGTCGTTCTTCTCGTCTTTATTTTCGTTTTTTGAGCATTCGTTCCGCCCTCGCCTGTTCTGCGTCGATGAGTCGTGGTATTGACCGGGTTCTTTTTGTCTATTTGAGTCGGTTGTAGTCTTTGTACCGGTAGAAGTCGAGTGCATTTATTCCACGTTTTCGGAGTAGCGGGCAAGTTCGTCCAAATAATGGTCGGGTAGTGCGGCAAGTGTCTCCAGAAATAGCCTCGGATCGGGAGACGCAGAATCTCTTCTGGTAATACGTCGCCGGTATGCTCCGCCTTATCAGACAGCTTTTACGCGTAAGTTTTGACATCCATGTCTTTCGTCTTTTTGAAGTCAGTCACCGTCTTGCGCGCCTTGGAGAGTATCTCCTAGATCGCATATTTCGTCAAAAGGATTCAAGCAACGCCTACGCAAGTCGACGACTTGTGTAATTTTGTATTCTTGCGGAATTGTCTTCGGGTTTGACCCTTTGACTTCAAAGCCGTGCACACTGCGCGCTTCGGGGCACCCTTGAGGTAGTACTGGAAAAACTGGGTAGCCGTGGCTTCAGTGATGGCATTCTTGTCCCAAGCCTCCCTAAAAGTGGTCAATAATTTGATTACGGCCACGGGGTTGGATCCGTTGAAGGTCAAATCTTGCATGTTGAAGTCCGCCCGTTTGCGGTATGTCGGGACTTTGGAAGACTATTTTCCTCCATAGCCGGCCGAACTCTCTCGTAGGCGATTGTTTCGGTAATCTACCGCCGACTTGAAAAGACTGTTCACTGGCTTGAGAGGTGTGAGGTGGTCTTCCTTCTCCATCTCGGTAGCCTTCTTACCCGCCTTCTTCAGTCGTTTCATTTCTTTGCGAGCCTTTCTCTCGGCTCTCGTCTCCTTGGTAGTTGCTGCAGTCGGAGTAGCTTCTCATATTCTGCCACGATAAGAAGACTTTTGCTGACGATAACGACGACTTAGAAGACCGAGAGGACATTTTTATACTTCTTGTTGCTTGAGGAATTTGACGAAGACAACGACGTGGTTTAAGAAGCGGATGAACAGGAGTCCTTCTGCTTCCTTTTCTTCGACTTCTTAGACTTCCTCCTGAAGGAACTCTTCTACAGTCTGTTGTCTGGCGGGCTGCTTGGGCCGCCGCGACCAGAGTTGTGTGAGAAAGGCGGGTTAAGCCACATTGCTGAAAGCCACCGATGGACTTTTCCATATGCCTGAGTCTGTGGAGTGGATTCCTTGTGTAGTATGTTCCTGAATACTTGAGGCATTGCGTCGCGAATGAATTCGTCCATTCTGTCCTAAAAACGACTTTCGAGACCGTCTGTTGCCTCGGGACGGCTCAGAAGACTGGTGATGAGGTTCATTACAATATATGGCTCGTTTATGTAGTCGTTGAAGGTGGCTGTGAATAGACTGTAGAGTTCATCGCGTTAGGTGCGGCCGTTGAGGTACTCGCGGATTTGGCGAGTAGCACCCCTCGACCATCACGGCCACACCTTTTTGCATCAACTCGGCTACGTGGTCGTGCACATTCTGCTCGACTGTAACCAAGACACTCTAAATAGGGCAAACAGCCCTCTATGTAACCCAGTACATGACATCAATAACCAACAACCGACCCATCCGGCCGAGCCAATCAGTGAACGTAGTACCGGGAGTGGTGAAGTGGCGAAGCGGCGGATTCCTTACAGTGAACCACAATGTTCCCATCCGGAGTAGCGGAGTGACGAAGTGGTGGCCGACTCCGACCACCCGGGGTGGGTGTAAACGTGTTGATTTCCCGGCGTCGGTGCGTGGGCCCCTTATGCCCGTACTATAGACCTTAGTCCCGAGGACGATTTCGGTTATTTCGTAATAATCGAACTTGTGCACAACCGACCCCCCCATCCCCCCCCCACCCATCTACTACGGATTAGCTCAAGGAAATCCAAAATTTCCCTTCCCACACCCCCTTACGACGCACCCCTATTGGTAAAACACACGACTGCTTCCAACATCCTTCAGAACTCCCCCATACGACTACGCCGATGACACTCTTCCGTGAACTACAGTTAGACCAGAGTACGGAAGCTGTTTATACACACAACCATGCCTCCGGTAAAATTCAAGCTCCGCGTCAGTAAACTGCGTTAAATTTCCTCTGAGGAGGTGGAATCACCACGCGAGATGTCTTTCATCAACCCCCTCACTGCATTGTTTATCTCCGAGTAATTCACGGAGGACATGAACACCCAGTCAGCCAAGACTTCGGAGATCATATCAAGACCAGCACGCGCGCCTTCCAGGTCGGCAGAAGATGTGCGCAAGACTCTTCAGGAGATAATTGACCGTCATCAGAAGCGATCAAAGGACCACAGTATTCAGAAAATAGTCAAACCCTCCAGGCCACTTTTGAGGCTTTCGTGACTGAACTGAATACGCCTATGTCTTTGCAGAACACCCTCTCTGCACTGGCTACTGCTATGTTCTTCCAACGCGATGCTCTCGTCTGCTAGGAGTGCATTTTTTCTGTGGTACAGAAGAAAGCTCCAAGCAATTTCCCGATTACGTCCAAGTTCCTACCGCAGATTGTGAGTCCGCTGAAGGGTACACATGCACTTGAATTTGACTTTTCAACAATCTTCGAGGAACGCCTGTTTCTTAACACTCTGCTGTTTGTTACTGAAAGTTCTACGTCCAAGAAGAGAAAGAAGGAATCTGACGCGCCTGTACTGGACACTGGTAAGTTTTCGACGTGCGGGACGCGTGTGGGATACAGAATCCAGATTGTGTCCCTATGCTGGGACATTTTCGCGCAAGGTATGCAAGTGGAGTCCGCTGGGACCCTATTCGATACATACCTTAAGCGTCACGAGAACACTGGCTTGTATGCGGAAAATAAAGAACCTGAAGATTTTGAAGAAGGCACGTTGACGGAAGTGGAGATCAAATAACAGTCGAGCCTAGCATAACAAGCAGCTTCCTCGTCCACCACAATTCGTTACGAAATTTTTAATGTACTCAATTTGTTCGACGAATATATTCAGTTTTCAGAGACGAAAAAATAGACTGTACGCGGCGAACGAAAAAGAAACTGTGAAGTGCATGGGTCCGTTTCCCAGGTTCGCAGGAAGAATCCCAACGCACATTGCGACAATACCGCAAGACTTTCTTAACAGACTGGGATACCTTCGGAAACCATGTAAATTACATGCACTTCGCACCAATCATGTCTCCGATGTGGATGACAATGACGACGAAGACGAAATCACTGCTGGCGATTCTGCAGTACGTAGTGGAAATTTCAAAACAAGTGTGAAGAACGCCCTCAACGCTGTTAAGAAGTACATTCGTAAGTATGTTAAAGGATTGAACTGCAGTTATGGCTACCTTATTGAAAACTATGAATTTAGGGAAGGCTAAACTCTGATGTACAAGGCAAGGTTCGTCATTGCAGACCTCCCCGTACATGACACGCATTTATTGGGATCTCCCTTTCTCGTCACAAGAACGCCTTCTAGCTATAAATATGCCAGAAGTAGTCAAGTGTATCGACTAGGTACTAGCAACAGGAGGACATGGAGTTATGTTCCGCTCGTATCTTTAGTTCGAAGACTGGTATCAAGCTTTAGTTTGTTACAGACGTGATGGACCAACAACCAAACAACATCAAATCTACAGTCGCAGACGTCGCAAGGACCAAATATATATGCTAGAGGAAACTGGACAGTCCTACGTACGCATACACGTCATATTTTTCAAGAAGGCACAACTACTTCAGCCACACCAATGCGTATGAGATGACCATCCACTTCTGGAAACCGAATGGAACGGTTCAAGATCAAGAAACTGTTGCGTACAACGTCCAAGTTTTCATCAAGTAAATTACCTACGTTATTTTAATATAATGGCCGAGATATCTGCTGCTATGATTTCTTAAGCCGTTTTGTACCTACGGCGTGGGAAAGACAGTGCGATTCGCCTGCTGCGCCCGAAATAGAAGTCTATCACTCTCTTTCCCGAGTTGAGTGCACAGAATACGAAACCTAGGGACTTAGTTCTGGAATTCTTCAGTTTCAAACGTAGAGTTTTGTCAAATTAGTCACGACACAAGATGAGGCTTAGTATCTCACAGCTAGATAAGCATTCGGGCTATTCGAAACAAAATGGCGGGAGAAGAGTTATACGCTTCATATCGTACCATGCAAGAGATGCAGAAACCCATCACTGCTTAAAATGAGGAAGAACTGGTTGGGAATCAGAGGCATCGCGGTGAGTACGATGAGGAGTAAAATTCTTCGTCTTATAAGTCGGAAAATCGGATGTTGAAAGTGGAAGTGGTAGTGGAAGTGAGCACAAAGATAGTTGGAAAGAGAATGAGACTGGGTCTGACGACTATTAATAAGAAACAAATACCTTCCGATAAACAAGCCCCATGCAGTTGAAAGCGAACGATCGACAAAGTAAATTTTTGCGCCATCTGATACTTGTACACTTCTTCATGTACGGGAAAATATATTTTATTACAGCGTCAGCTATGTGTACATGTTCATCCTTTTTTAAATGTTTAACCTTTAACCGCTGTGGATAAGGAAAGCAAACGCGACGTGGGAGAAGGTTGAACCACTATTGAGATGAAAATCTCATAATCAATTTTCCTATCAGATATCAGTATTTAAGCAGGAAGGAAATGACTGTTAACATACGCAAAGAAGAAATCATGGGTGACGGCACCATTAGTATTGTACTAAGGAAGTAACTTAAGACTTGGGTGCAAACATGATCTGAGGAAAATATCGTAGGATACATGACACCGTCATACTGCCATTGGGAGTTCAGTGATAGAGTTGGGTGTCAGATGCTGCGTGCAAAACCATCCACAGGTACAAATTATATTGAGTAAAACGACAAGTAACACGACCATGACATTTACCAGAATTACTATGTGTACAATCCCATCGGATGTAAAAGTTGAAGCGAAAATCAGCGTTGTTCCGTTATAATTACCAAAGTATCTCTATAATTAGAATATTTAACTGACATACTGGTGTTAAGTCCAATCTAAAGGTGATTGCGGGGCACTTATACTTTTGAACTGTGATTTTCGAAGTAGCATATAGTCCCGAAAAAGTACGGAGGGTTTGGCACCCGCACGAAAAGTTACGGACCAATACAAAAGGGGGAAACCCGATATTTCTTGGAAGTAAATCTGCGGATGTAAGAAATCCAAACAACTTCCAAAACATGGAACAAAAATTTCCAAAAACTCCAGACTTCCACGTTTTGGAAGCATTTTAGATGCTACAAATTCAGACATCCATGACATGGAAGAAAAATTCCAGGCCAAGGGAAAAAGACGGAGCTTTTCTATGTAGATAATTCTACAGTACCGGGCACCCTAGGTGTACAGTATTAACTTTCCGGTTACTTAGGGTTGCTAGCAAGACTGGGCCCAAGCCAACAACAGACACTCACGCATAGAGAGGGCGTTTGAAGGGGTTCTATAACGGGTTGCTGAAGCACATCTGCATGCCGGTCGGGACACTAGTGTAGGTACCGGTGAATGGGCAGACTGTATTTTCTTGTGGCGTGGACAAACAGCAACCGAAACCTGCAGTCGAGATATTGTCGGGTACTGACTTATTCAAGTATGCGGTGGTACCCCCTGCCTCCTTCTCAAAGGAGGTAGGGCCTGTTTTAATATTATTAAGTAGCCTGTAAAGGTACGAATTGACGCCTAGGGTTCCAGATATTGTAGAAATATCTGCTGAGATAAGCCGACCTCAACCTCCCTACTGTATCCCTTTCTACAATGAAATTTATAGTCGTGACTGTTCGTGCCCTTCACCCTTTTTACAGTTTCACTTAAAGTAGAATCTATGCGTACTATGTAACTATTGAATAGTGGCATGTACAGCAGTTACTGTACGTGCACTGCACTCACTATGCAGTTTCATTTTCTGCATCCACTGTACACGCTTTGTGCTAATCCATCCTGCAGTACTACCCGACGTACAGATTCTACTGTATATACCCCTGGGGAGGTTGCATTGCAGCCGACGGGTGCAGTACCTCAGTAACACTAAAATGTGCCTCGCACCCTGCGCCACTGCACATTCCGGGAGGTAACTTTACAGTGCACGGGCCAATAATTTTTCTGCTTAAGTCGCACAGCGCACGGGTGCCGGCCGAGAGGTGGTGGACTCCTCACATAGGGCGTCCGCGCGGGGAAATGAGGCTCGTGAGACGTGTGTGGCGGGGGATAGAAAATACCTGCTACTTCAATATGCCTTGTAAAAAACCACCTGGAAGGAGGCAAGAGGAGTACCGCCGCACAATTGACTTACTAAATACCTGAAACTGTCTACCTCTTTCCCTGCCACAAAATGAATAAGTCCGCTCTACCCCCTGTATCGATACTGCATGTCTCGCAGGGATTTGCTCAATCAGCCCTTTTTAGAACCCAGTCTCAACGCCACGCTTTGCGCGTGATTTGAGCACTGCACACGGACACACAGTTATGCTACTAAAGTGGTCTTCTGACCTAAAACGGCTGCGTAGTGCTCGGAAACTTCAAGTCACTATCTATTACCCGCCACTTAGCCTTCAGAGGCACTGCTTCGCTAAGAATACTCAAGAAAACCGACCCTCACTCCCGAAACGGGCATCTTAAGGAGTTATCTCAGTCTGGCCCGTTTTCTAAGAAGTGGTTTTAAATAACCTCCCCATCCTGATACGAGAACCATTTCTTACATAGAGATGACCAACGTCTCGCCCATTGAAGCCAGCTAAAAAGAATTCCAAAACTCCGGTTTCGCCCACGCGCCGGCAACTAACCAGAGACTGGGACACTCGTTTCCAGAATTTGGGAGTTGCTATGCATTTTATGCTGCAAACCAGAGCCCGGGACCCAAGTCCGCAGAAGGTACGTCCATTCCGGCGCTCGTAGAGCTTATCTTCGAACTTAGCTGTGACGACGTGTGCTGCTGAATAAGTTGGCGAAGAGATAAGAGTGGAACTTTCTCAACGCCTAGCTTATCTTGCTGCGAGCAGTACCACCAAAAAGATGCGAAGGTTTAGTAACTTAAAGAAGAGAAAGAGGATCCACTCCTGGACGACGACTCCTGCCGCGTTGGGAGAAGGAAGGGCCCTCTCCACTAGGGCTTTGTGCTCTTGGTGTATATGGAAATTCGTGGTGGAATACCAGTGCTAACGACTCCGCAAAATCACCCAGGAGCAAAACTCAAGGCCAACGGGGAGGTTTAAATCATTGGCGAAAAAGGTGGAGATCGCCTTTGGAAAAAGATGTTCATAAGTCGCCACCCCAGTATGGTTTATAACACTCTTTCGAACTTGGTCAACAAAGCCAAAAATTTGGGATGATGAAGACGCGGTTATTACTTGCTTTGTTGCGAATATTTCCGTCGCTGTTCGCGAGAATTTGGTTTTCACTTGCCACAGGTCACATAAAATAAAGGACTGTCTGCCCAGCTGGTCGGATACAGTAAAATTACTGTTCACGGCCAACGCCAATCATGCCACCATTGCCGACATCCTCAAAGAATTGCAAGGTGTATGTCATAACCATGTGAAATTTAGAGGCTTTCTCTGGCTTCCTGAATATGCCCTTAGCCGCTGCGTTATGTTAAGATCCACGGAAGAAAAAATTAATTCTTTCGTGGAAGGCCTCCTCCCCTCTATCTATTTGCTTAAAGTTCACTAACAAGAGAAGAACTGCCAATTTTCGTGCTTTGAAATATTCACGAACGCGTCAATCAAGAGGGGTCCGGAAAGGGGTAGGTAGTATAACCAGCTATCTAATTTACGTTCAAGGAGACGCTAGATGCCTTCAATAATTAGGAAGGGGTTTCTCTTCGTGTGCTCAATTACTTCCTGGAATTACACGCTAACTAAAACTACGAAATCTTAGGTTCTCCCGATACAACTCCGGAGGAGCTTGGGATGGAAGCCATATTGACGCATAAGTTAACATATTGCTTCAGAGATATTTCACCTACGAAGTACTGCAAAAATCCCAAGATCAGGTGACCCGCGCGGCCCAGAAGGATCATGAATACAAACCGGTGTTTAATCAGCGGGCCATGAATTCCGATCGCAATTGTGGGAACGCCTTCAAAACTGCAGGGCCCGTGAATAAATTCGCTCGTGGTATTCAAAAATCCACTCTATGGCGTTTCTATCGACAGATTGTGTAATTTTGGCGGCAGGGTGGCGAAAGTAGTATACTTGTTCGCCAGAGCACGGTCTCCTAAGCAAAAGATCGGTAAAATCTACTTCTGTGAAACGTTCTCATCTACCTGACGCAATTAAAAAGCCTCGCATGACTAGGAAAACGACTATTTCCATACACCAATCTCCAACCATGACTTTGTACTCACTATTTTCGTCTTTCTCACGTATTAATCTGCACGAAACGTTACGGGTACAAAAATATTAGTTCACATGACTCAAAACATTGAGAGTGACCCGCTCTGATGAAGTGTTGAATTGAGTGGAAAGCCGGAGAGATGTGATTCGAGAATATTTACGTGATTTTTTTACTTTAAGATGTTCCGGACCTCACTGAGGCTCATATGCAGGCAGGAAATACATTCATTGCAATCTAGTTCAGTTATTTGAAATCCTGGAGCTGTCGAGAGGGTACCACAGAATCTTCCAGTCTGGCCATTTCTCTCCATCTCAGCGCAATAAATTCGCTTTAAATTAATCTCTCCTTCATATAGAAAAGGTATCAATCCTGATGGATTAGTACCATCAAAAGATGTTTTCTATGAAGATATTTGGTCCCAATCCCTCCACTCGCCTAATGCGTCTATACGGTTATTTTAGTGGTTATAATGGTTGTTTTGGTCGCGTGGGCAAGTTCCAGATGCCGCTTTGCCGAAAATATCATCCCAACCATAATTTTCCTCAGCAGCCCCTACTGTTGTAATTGTAAAAGAACAGGGAAACCCTGAAGCCTCCGTAGGGGCAGGCCTAGTCTGTGGCGTCGTCGAAAAACTATGAGCGACAGACACCAAGCAGCACGGTTAATTATGCCGCATCGGAACATACTTCAAAACAGAAGGAACTGTTACGAGTAATGAAAAGAAATATATGCTTGCGGAAGTCGAAACTCATCAAGAGCCTCGACTAACCATAAATGATAGTTTATTTGACCCAAGCCACCTGACCGCTACCTATTCGTCGAAGGACGACAACGACGTTAAAGGTAGAAAAAAGCAATGAATTTGTATGAAGAGGTCCTAAAGAGAGCCGTAATAGGGCATACGGCCTGGAACATTGGTTTGTTTACAAATAGAACGGTTGGATCTGAAAAAGAAACATTTTATTTTTTTAAGTTTTTGTACTCGCTTTTGGGCAATGAACACCGGAGTGAGCCGGAGAATTTAAGTCGCCAATTACTTAAGTACTACTTTCTCATCCCCATTCCATAATGTATGTAATATTTGGTCTTTTTCCAGACCGCGTCACGCTCAACCGCGGTGCGCTTACTGTAGTTGCCTTGTCTCTTTCCATGCCGGTCTTTTTGGGCGCGTTCCAGGCCGCTAAGGTAGTTCCTTTGTCCATATTAGTTTTTTTTACTTGCTTCGGCCGGCAAACCATGTGAACACGTCTTGCGCTCACAGTTACTTTTCTAAAACATGGTACTACTTCCCTAGTTGCGTCTTCCATGTGAATTGGGGTCACTGAAATCGGCATTCCCGGCCGCGGGCCGTGGCTGAGCGCCCGCTTCTCAACAGCCGGTCAACTGCCGGTCGGCAGTTACGAAACCCAATATACCGTGGCCCTCGTATCAGTTGTTCGTTCTTGTGTCTTCAATTGCACGCCGTGGGGTTTTTGTCTCCAATCCCCACGAACTAAGAAACAATTGAATAATGTAATTATGTTACGGGCCTTACTCCGAATTCAGTCCGAAAACTGGAGGTAACATTCTACGAAACGGAAAACACCTTTCAAACTGCTTCAGAAAAAAGGTTTCTTCTCTTCTCAAGTCTTCAGTGGTACCGATCCGGGGCAGTGGCCAGAGAAAGTACGAATAGTTGTCCATGACGGACAGGTTGATCGGTTCCCTGTCTGTTACAAAATGTACGCCCTCGTTATGCTCGTGCCTTTTCGAACTCATGACGTCAACCCCAACGACAATGACACGCGGACCATCGTTTTTCCGAAAGGGCTAAAACAAATTCCCTTGTAGTTCCTCACGTAAGACTTGTTCAACAGCTTAAAAATCGTCTCATCACTCGAAAAAAACTAGCGAGACGAGCGACTGAAACCTTTTCGCTTGTTGAAAAGTCAGTATAACCTCTTTATTCATACTTTTTGAAACGTGCTCCCGGCAGTTTTGCAAGGTCATCTATAAGTTCAAACCTGGTCGGGTATCCTTTCTATGTCCTTTTCGGGCCATTGAATTGGAAGAAGGATCACGTCCTTCTGGTCGAGCCAAGGGTGGTTCGATTAGTTCACCTATAGATTAAATTTAACTATCTTGACTATCTGTTTTCGTTTTTTCCGCTTGTAAACGGCTGGAATTCTAATTCTGTCAATATTTCCACATATGAAATTATTTAGTTGAAATGCCCTTGTCGGAGCCAGGGCGGTTCGGGCTGAATCGAATTACAAATACCTCTTCGTGCTCTTAACGGCCATATTCATGGTCATAGACATTATTCGGATCGTCGTAATCTTCAACGCTGTCGATCTTTATGTTTTTCCCATTCTCTTTTGTTGAGCCACATCTGGGCTATGCTAGTTCCGTATCTGCGAGTCTTCTCGGTTTATTGATGGAATCGAACAAACCAATAACGTAAAAATCCATGTATAGTGCAAAAAAGTTCAACAGATAAGTCAAAGCAGTGTTTGTCCTTCTCGATATAACCGCATGTTCTACCTGTTCTGAGGCGTGCAAAACATGTTGTGAGAGTGTCTCCAAATCAGTCAAATTTATTGCCCCTATGGTATTTAATACGAGTAATATCTCCATCAACAGACGATAATTTTCCTGCAACACACACAGATTTTTTTTAACTGGATCGACCAATTTTGTACGAGAAAGATAAATCTTATCAACAACCCCAGAAGAAGAGGATGAGTACAAGAAAGGAGGACGTACGACTCGTCCGGTCTGGGCTAAAATTGTCAGCCCTTATGCCTGGTTGCCTGGTAGCCACACAAAAGTGAAAGAATACTGGTGTGAAAATAGCCTTCCTTCTCAACTTTATGCCTTTCATGGACCTATTAATAAAGAAAATATCACCCTATAAATTGAATCCCGCAATTATGAATGCTTCGGTCCAGGTAGGTGCGTAATCCTCAGAGGTGATCAGAAAGCAGTAATAACCTCGTTTGAGACATTTGAATACTTTCTCTGTAAAATTCTGAAATTCAACATCCTCCAGATGGTCATGAAAGCTTCGGACGTAGTCAGATGGGTCGTTCGTTGGGGTCCTAAAAGGGACATCGGTATTTTGCAAAGTCGAAAAATAAATCATCAGCCAAGCGTAACTTCAAGAAATATATTTCCCGCATAAAGTACTACAAGTTGATGTCCGTAGACTGTAACAGACGCTGCAATCTTGATAATTTCTCATCATGGGAGAGCCGGCGGATAAAAGACCTCGGTGAGAAATTTTTTGTCGGTCATACCATCATAGGTTTGTTGGTCATGTTGTACAGGAATAATGTTGCATTTTCCGCGACAACTTCTATTACACCCTTTCCAAGATTTCCTTCGTTTGGTTGCATATCGTAAATGGCTATATTTTGCAGTGCTTTGAACGGATACAGAAGTTATTATTACTATATTATACAAGGAAGGATCTCTCGTCTGTTCCCTTCATGACTAAACAGTTCCAAATTAACCAGACTCCTGCTCTCTCTCGAAGGAATCAAGAAGGGTACTGTCGCATACTGAATAATTCAATCCCCAATTAGATCGAAACCGCAGACTCGAGCCGCTTCGTTCCCACCCCACGAGAGGAAAAATTCCGCTCAACCCCTGCCGCCGACAATAAGTTCCTTGTCAAGCATACAGACGTTCTGCAGGAGTACGTTCTAAGGCGCTTCAAATACCTACGCTATACGTGTGGTGTGCGTATTTAGTTTGGAAACAGTACTGCTCCTATGTCGAAGTGTTGACCGACAACATAGTTGTTGGTCACACCCGTACGGAGAATCACGATGACAAAGCGCTGTCAAGG
>JAVCKV010402562.1:0-11506 GCA_032274145.1 Herpochondria borealis | reverse complement strand
AGTCGTGGTCGGGTGTGCAGAGTGCGTCTCTGCCAAGGTTGAACGCGCTGCTCAAAGGCCATCGTCGCGGCGAGTTGACGATTGTCAGTGGGCATACTGGGGTGGGGAAGACGACATTGCTCTCCCAACTCAGTCTGGACTATTGTATGCAGGGCGTGCCGACGATGTGGGGCTCGTTTGAGATCGAGCCTCATAAGCTAGCTGCCATAATGCTGTCTCAGTTTCACAAGGCGCTCGGTGGGGAAGGCAGGGACGAGCTCACGGACAATTTTGAGCATTGGGCTGCGCTGTTCTCGCAGCTTCCGTTGCTGTTCATGCGGTACCACGGATCGAATAGCATCGAGCCTATCATCGATGCGATGGACTACGGCAATTACGTGCACGACTGCGCGCACGTCGTGTTGGATAACCTCCAGTTCATGACGTATGGTCAAGGTGTCGGCGGAGGTGTGGCCCATCGATTGGACCGGTTCGACGTGATGGACGACGCTGTGAGTAAGCTACGGAACTTTGCCACTCGCGCAAACGTGCATGTGACGCTCGTAGTGCATCCTCGCAAGGAGCTGGATGGTGAGAAGATTCAGCTGGCGAGTATCTTTGGAACTGCGAAAGCGACGCAGGAGGCGGACAATGTGATGATTGTGCAGCGCACGCCGGAATGCCCAATACTAGAGGTAAAGAAGAATCGGTATGATGGCTCGCTTGGGTCAATCAAACTCAACTTTGACATAGGGTCGAGATTGTTCAGTCCTCTGGACAGTCCTGGAGCAGTCATGCGGATGACGGTTGCAACAGAACAAGAGGATTTGGAGAACAGAGAAGAGAATAACTCAAACTTGGCTTCCCAAGAGCACGCTACACAAGAACTTGAACTGAAAACATCGGAAAAGCCTGGGGCAGGCCCTGCATACGATCAGATGGGTGCACCACAGAGCTTGGAGCAGGGTGCAGTATCTCGACTGGAAACTGAAGCAAACGCAGAGGCAATAACGGAGGGGAAGAAAAAACGCAAAGCAAGAACTAGCAAGAAAGTCAACGCAACAGGGGTATCTAAGAAAAAAACAGTCGAGGTCGCAGTGCCAGGGCTGGGCTGGGACGCACTCACAACGAATTCGCCGAGTGAGCTGGACAGAGCGGACGATGCGACTGTGGACATGGACATGGACATTGACAAGGTTGAAAGGGTTTGGGAAATGCAACCGTCGTTGAAAGACGCCGAACTAGTGGCAAAGCAAGAGTTGCAAAGTGAGGAGAAGCAGGACCAGGAAGAAGGATGGCTCGAGGAAGAGCAGCCGCCATTCGATGGAGGCGACAACGTGGAGGAGACGCACGTTTTTGTGCGGCCGACGCACAGCCCTCAGCGCAAGGGTAGATGACGTTGCGTCGAGATATGTCACGTCGCGGTTTTTAGTAATTTTGCGAGAGCGTTGGATTTGGATGAAAACCGTGACGTGCGAGATCATCGCCCGCTGATCACACCTCAACCCACTCGCACGTCCTCCCAGTGTGACTGACCGCATCCGCGAACAATGGCCCCGACTGCTGTCTCCGCCGCAGCGTTCCAAACCTTTTCTCCACTTCATACTTCCCGTCGGTATCATGCCGCTTCGCTGCCCGTCCAGACGCACAGCTCGTGCCCGGTCGTGCCGACACGCGCGTCGGCCGCGTCGCACCCGAAGGGCGCTGGCTTGTCGCGCCGCGCCTTTCTCACGCTGATCGCCGGAACGACAGCCGGCGCCTCGGTCCTCTCTGGCGATTTGCTAACGACTCTCTACAACCCGGGGCATGCGTATGGTCAAAGCGCGGCGGCGGCGGCGGCGCCTGCTGCTCCGAGCGGCCCGTTCTCGCTGCCGACGCTACCGTATGCGTACAACGCGCTGGAGCCGCACATCAGCGAGCAGATCATGCGCTACCACCACGACACGCACTTCAACACGTACGTGAAGAACCTGAACGCGGCGGTGGGCGTACTGGGGTCGTCTGGTCCGACGACGGACGCGGAACTGAAGGCGCAGCTGGCGAATCTGGACAAAATTAGGGAGGTGGGAACGCGCACAAAGCTGCGGAACAACGGTGGCGGCTATCTGAACCACAAGCAGTTCTTCGCGCAGTTGTCGGGGAATGCGCGGGCGCTGCCACAGGACGCGGAGCTGGCTGTGGCTGTGGAGCGGACGTTTGGGTCGATGGAGGCTTTCAAGGACAAGTTTCTCGGGGCGGCGACGTCGCTGTTCGGTTCCGGGTTCACGTGGCTCGTGCGCGGGGCCGATGGAAAGGTGGACATCGTGCAGACTGCTAACCAGGATAACCCGGTGATGATGGGGATGACGCCAATCCTCGCGTGCGACTGTTGGGAGCATGCGTGGTACTCGCAATACGGGCCGAAGAAGGCGGGCTACCTGCCGGCGTGGTGGAAGGTGATCGACTGGCCCGTGGTGAATGAGACGTTCGTTGCGGCGGCGCATGACCTTTGAAGTTGGTTTTTTTTGTGGCGAGGCTAAAAAACGGTATTTGTTGGCACGGGGTCATGAAGGTGGCTGAAAAATCAGTGGCAAATATGGATATGGGGTTTACCAATGGTGAGGGAGCATGCAAAGAAGGTTGCATTTAATTGGGCAAGGTTTTGAGGTGATGCATTTAAACTCGTTGAATGTGCGCGTGAGTGCCCGTGCGATTAGGTCGACGTTATTAAGGTAAGTTAAGAAAAGTTGCTGCCGGTCGCCAACAGTAAAGGGTTATCGATTGAGGTGTTCGTCGCTCGCACCTCAAAGCTGAATGCATTGCGAGGGGTAAGGGTTAACTCCGCGGTGTTACCTCTTCAAAAAATCTCCACCCGCCTTATCCGATTTATCCCATCCTTGGAGATCCTTCCATACGGAGTCATCCTGTTCCTCTCTCCACCTCTCTACCCTGTAGTGGGAGGGCGTAAAGACGCGGCAGATTGAGCAAATATGCGTGAGGGTTCAGACACTCTGCGAAACCGCCCCGAATAAAATCTGCTCGTAACCAGTAGGTTGCTCAAGGGTGCGCGTGTGGTGTGTTGTAGAGTAAGGGCAGGATTTCTTTCCACTTTTTTTTGCCAGGTGGAGAGAGAGATCTACTGTACTAATACCGCTCGTCAATGAGCCGGAGCGATGTTTCAATAGGGGAAAGCAAATCGGAAAGAGACTGGTGAGCGCATATGGGTATGTAAGATACGACAACTTAAGAGAGAAGAGATGGGCGCGGGAGAACAGAGAGCTGCCGGGCGGGGTTGAGGTGAGCTGGGTTGGTGTAGAGGGTTAGGGGTGCCTTTTGTGGTGCGTTATGTGGTACCGTAAAAATGGGATGCTTATACTGTAGTAGGAATACGAATAAAGGCATGTTTGGTTTGCATTTGCCTTACCAGATGAAACGCCTCCAATGTGATGGCACGGAGCGCCTTTTCCAGTGACAACAGCCGTAGATTGCACGGGCCACTGCAGTTGGGGCGAGGACCGCCGCGTGCCTGTCGCTATGGTTGGCGCGCTGCGATATGGAGTAGCCTCGGTAAAGGGTTAACAAAAACGTGGGCAGTCAGAACGGGTCAGACCTCAATCAGAACTAGAACTGTGTGTGATTGGCACAACGCAGCTGCACATCTCAAATACTGCACGACGTGCCTTTATTCAAACACTTAGAGATGATGTACTTTTTAAATTCGCTATTCTCAACTCCCAAATATGCGTCCGCCCGCTCAGCCTCAGTTTCCGCTGCCCAGCCAAGCTCACAAATCTTTACGCTGCGCTCGTCCAGCACACTCCCCGCCCGCCCCATCTCTCGTCTTCTCCTTCCTCACCCACGCCCTCAAACACCCTCCTGCCTACACTCCCGCGTCCCTCGCAGCCCCCTTTATTTCGCCGCGCCGCGCTGTCCAACTCGACCGCTTCCGGCACGACAACTTTTTGCACGAAGAGAGAAACAAAAACAAACACAAAGCAAACAAGCAATGAACTCCTCCCCGTCCGTCGCCTTCGCCCAGATCGTCCCGTTGCGCACCCTACACCATGTCGCCCTCCCCTCCTCGCTCTCTCCACGCCCAAAAGCCCCGACCGCCGTCCTCGACAAGCCGCTCCCCCCGCCCGCCGTCCCGCCGTCCCCGACGCCCGCGTCCTCCGTCTGGACCCCTTCCTCCTGGCGCTCGCGCCGCGCACTCCAACAGCCCACCTACCCCGACCACGACCATCTGCACCGCGTTGAGCAAAAGATTTCCCATCTCCCCGCCCTCGCCCCGCCGGGCGAGATGCGCGCTCTCAAAGCCCAGCTCGCCAACGTCTGCAACGGCAACGGCTTTGTCCTGCAGGGCGGCGACTGTGCGGAGGACCTCAACGAGACCGCCAACGGCGTCAAGGACACTGTGCGCGCCCTCCTCAAAATGGCTGTTGTACTCATGTGGGGCTCGCAGGAACCTGTCGTCAAGATTGGCCGCATTGCCGGCCAGTTCGGAAAACCGAGAAGCAGCGATACGGAGACTATGGATGGCGTTACCCTGCCCAGTTACCGCGGAGAGGTACGCCACAGCTTATTTCCTCTCTTCTTCACATACACACACACACACACACACACACACACACACACACACACACACACACATGCACCAATCTTACTGCATAACCGCACCACAGCTAGTTGTACTGCAGACTTTTAACTAACCTACCCCGTGCTAACCGTTGATTACATCCTTCTCTCACCTCTCCTTTCTTGTAGAATATTAACGGCGGCGATTTCACACCGGAGGCCCGGATACCAGACCCGGAGCGCATGATCACGGCGTACAACCGCAGCGCAGGCACAGCCAATCTCGTCCGCGCCTTCACAGGCGGTGGCTTCGCCGACATGCACCGCGTTTCCGAGTGGGGCATGGACTGGTCGATGTCGACTTCGAAGGGCAGTGATTACATGGCCACGGCCGAGCGCATCTCCGAAGCGCTCGGTTTCATGGAAACGTGCGGCATTCCCATATCCGAGCCGGTGATGAGGGCTACAGAAGTCTTCACGTCGCACGAGGCTCTGTTGCTCCCGTACGAGGAGGCTCTCACTCGCGTCGATCCGCTCACGGGTGAACACTACTGCACTAGTGCACACTTCCTGTGGATTGGCGAGCGCACTCGTGACTTGAACGACGCACATATTGAGTTTGCGCGTGGTATTTCAAACCGTAAGTTTTCAAACTCAACTTCTGTCACGAGCTTACCGAGCTGCATGCGTGGAGCGACGCGCGTGAAAAGGTCAGAGCTCCCGAAACAAGTACTGACTCTGTCCCTCTATCTCTACACTCTCTCTCTGTTTTTTTTGAAACAGCTATCGGAGTCAAGGCTGGGCCTGGAATGAAACCTGAAGAGTTGTTGCGTCTTTGTGACGTCCTGAACCCTGAGAACGAAGCGGGACGATTGACGATCATCACGCGCATGGGGGCAGACAAGATTTTGCAAGGACTACCACCACTCGTACGCGCCATCCAGCGCGAGGGCCGTAACGTGGTCTGGGTGTCTGACAGCATGCACGGCAACACGTTCAAGGCGGATAGCGGCTTCAAGACGCGGTCGTGGAACCGGATTATGACGGAGGTGCGTGGCTTCTTCGCCGTGCACGAGGCCGAGGGTACGAAGGCTGGCGGGGTGCACTTCGAGATGACCGGCAAGGAGGTGACGGAGTGCGTCGGTGGTATCGGTGACATCAAGGCCTCGGACCTTGCGCGGAGGTACGAGAGCCTGTGTGACCCGCGACTGAACCTGAGCCAGTCACTGGAAATGGCCTTCGAGGCCGCCGAAATTCTTCGCGCAAACCGACTCCGGAACTGATGTGATAGATTGCTCTGTGTCTACTGTGTCTGTGTGTGTGTTACCAGTAACGGTGTCGGACTTTTGGTTGGGAGCTGGTGCGAGTCTGGGTACGGGCCTTTGGCGACGTGTGTGTTATGTATGTTTGCTAATAGTTTCTCGTTGTGTGTACCTGGCAGTGCAGCTTTGCTTTACGCTCTGCTGGACATATGGATCGGAGAGGAGGAGACACAACCCTCAAGGATAAATGGACGGTGATGTTTCTCCGTTCGGCCAAGCATTTTTTGCCTATCGCGCATATCCATCGACACCATTGACATGACGAAGTTGTGCATGCGTGGAGAATCCCTGAAGAGGGTGCCGTAACAGCTCAGGTTCAGAATCCTGTGAGGGTGTTACCCTACATCCGTTCCTGATGTTGGTTGATAGGTCGGTCTGGGTTGAAAAAGTCAGGGTATCCATCCAGCTGAGGACTAGCACGAATATTTCTGTGACATTGAAGCACTACAAGTAGAGATCTTCCAAGCGCCACATGTATAAGATCAGGTCATATCGTCAGGTCATATCGCTCAGGTCACACCGGCATGAGGACTGAAGCAACCGACTCAGAGAAAAAATCGTACACCTTCGGAATATGCCACACAGTAGAAAGAGGATCTGGAATTTGGGCATGCGGCGAAACAGAAGATGTTTAGATGTCGCGTGCTGCAAGCAAACCAAGCATCGAGCTGCAACAACAAACATTATCCACAAACCTACCAACCTATAGCCTTGCGGATATCTGCCCCGACAGCGATAAGTCGACCATGACGCTCAAACGCTGCTCGCTGCTCTGCGTCCGCGAACGAGAACTCCGATTTCCCTTTCTCTGGCGAATATCCCGATGCCAGGCTGAAACGTATGTCCATCTTCGCGTTGGGGAACGCTTTGAGGGCGTCGAGGACATCCGTCGGCAAGGCCTCCTTCACATTTTCGTCAGTAACACTTTTCGCTCCGGCCAACTTTTCAACTGAGTCCAGGTCGAGCAGAATCACCTGTTTCGACACCAGTTCTGGTCGCCTCTGGAGCACCTCGTAGAAGTTTAACAACTGTTTCGGTGTGCCAACACATTCAAAATCATCGATGACGATGGCTCGGAAGTCGTGGCCGTCCTTCACCATGGTGTCAATAACCGCCGAAGTGTAGAATTCGCCTGCGGCCGGCATCGATTTCGTAAGGAGCTCCACGAGGTACTTATTCAACACTGTCACGCTGCCAAAGCCGTAGGCGCCCGTGTTGGCATTCCGAGAAATAGCCACTTTCTCAGCGATGTCGCTGATCCGCCCGGACTCGTCGAACGCAATGTACGAAAATATCGGAACATCCCCCTCGTCGTTGAAGTAGTACGAACAGCCCTGCCCATCTTCAAGAGAACGGAATGCCGCGAGCACGTCAGAAAAGTAGAGAGTGTCACAGTCCAGCGAGATAATCGGCCGTGCCTGTTGTTCGTCCGACATTGCAGACGTTATGATGTGGAGAGTTTCGGCTGCACCGCGAGTCAGCCCCTTAAGGAACGTGAAATGAATATCTAGGGACGGAAATTCTGAGTAGAGCACTTCCGAGACCTTAAACTTGCTCTCCACCTCCTCCTGAAGGGCAATATGAATCGTGTCACGAGCGCTCAAGTTGAGGTTACCAAGCAGCCAGGATACCATGGGACGTCCCATGATGTTGATCAGTGGCTTTGGCATAAGATAGCCTTCCTTTTGAAAACGAGACCCTAACCCTCCCATCGGGATGACGATATTGATGGGCTTAGGAGTCATTGCAGTTTCTCAAGTTGAGAGCGGCACAAGTGCGTATGTTGAGGAAAGGCTTCAGTTCAGTCCCTGCGTAAAGAAAAGGCTCGAGGTTTCTCGGGTCCTCCCTGCCAGATCTTGAAAGGCCGAAGCCTTATTCAGTCTTTCACATGCATTCGTTGTACGGGCACGGCTCAGACGGCTTGTACTGTACCCATGAAGACTCTTGGCTGTGCGAAGACCGCTACGAGTTAATAGAGTGAGACATGCTGCGCAATATACAACTGACAGAGATGCAAGGTCTCATGAGTGTTGTTAAATTTCCGTAAAAGATGCTGCTGACAAGCTCCGCCGATAGCGAGCGATGCTTTCCAAGGTATATGGATGAAGCTTGTAGCCGGAGTGAACGAGCGCCTCGCTTTAAGGGGCGAACGGCCGTACTCCACTTTCGACATATTTCTCTTACATGCGTTTAGTGTTTTGCCGTTGATGCACGCACTCGCCACAACGGGGCGAGACATAAAATCGCCCCAACGCTACTTACCAAGAGGCAAATAAAGAACGCTGGCCAGCCGAGGCGGCCGATAAGGACAGAGAGTGGGTATCCAGAAATGGCGGCACCGAGATATGAAATCCACCCGAGTACGCCTGCGGCCGTAGCCACTACGCGCTTGTCACAGAGCTCGGCACCGATGAGTCCGATCATCATTTGCGGGCCGTTGATCATGAAGCCGACCACGGAAAAGGCGGCAAAGTTGGCTATCGCAGACCCGGCCGGCATTACCCATACTACAGCGAGCGACGCTACAACGCCTGCCATGTAGGCCATTGTGACAAGCACGCGACGCCCGCCCGCCAAATCAGACAAGACGCCCGCCGAAAATGTGCCGACAATTCCGCCAACCTCCATGCCTGACACGCGGTATGCCGCGTCCGCCGCGGCCACGCTGCGCGCCTGGACGAGCCAAAAATGCAGCCAACTCTTCGTGCCGCTCCGCACGAAGTAGACGAAAAAGTAGGCGAACGCAAGCATCCAGATCGAGCGGTTGCGCAGTACACCGTGGACTAAGACGCTCCACCACGAATCGGCCGGCTTGCCGTCCTCACTAGTAGACGCGGCGCTCTGCGGAAGGTCGGACGGGGGCATGTCCCACGAGGCGGAAAATCCCGCGTCGCTCGGAGATGATCGTAACAGCGGGAGCATGAAAAGCGCGGCTGCTGCGGCAGCGAGTCCCGGGACGAGCAGCCCGGCACGAAATCCGACAGACGACGCTAGTCCCGCGCAGACCATGGGTGCGAGGAACGCACCGACGTTGGCAGAGGTGCTCCACAGAGCCCAGTAAAAGCCGCGCTGGGCAGGTGGGAACCACGACGTAATGATCTTCGCGGTGGCGCCGGCGCCGACGCCCTGAACCAACCCGTTGACCGCCCAGAGTAGGGCGAGGAGCGGGACGGTTGCGGTGAGCGACATAGATGCGTTGATAAGGCCGGCTAACAGGAGGCCGATACAGAGTGCGACGTGCGGCGTAGTGCGGTCGACCAGCAGACCGGTGAAGAGGCGCGACATGCCGTATGCGAGCGGAAACGCCGAGGAGATCTTGCCGATTTCGGGAAGGGAGAGCGAGAGCGACGTCGCCATGACGGGGGCGACATACGTGAACGTTGAACGGAGCAGGACGTATGTGGCGTAAGTGACCGAGATGGCCACAAAGACGGCCAGACGTGTGGTGAAGAAGCGCGGTGGCAGCGAGTTTTGCGTTACAATGGCCTCTGTTTTTGGGTGGTGTGACGGATTGTTCGCGGCTGATGGGACGGCGGATAGACTGGTGGAGAAGCGACGGGCATGGCGGTTGCGAGCAGCTGGGCGGGCGAGATTTGGCGGCCGGGTCGAAGGAGCCAGTTGAATAGCCGAGGCGGCGCGGAGATGGGGCGCCGGCGTAAAGGTTGAGCCGATGAAGGCAGGCATTGCGCTGCAGACGTGGCGGGGGCGATCCGCGTTTGCGGTCGACGGCGGTGTTTTGGGGGTGGTGGGACGGTCCAACAATAGGCGGCTTGGCGATGGGGCGACGACGTGATCTCAGTGATCGCGGTGGACGCGGCACTGTAAGAAAACATTTTGAATTCAACGGCGCCACTATTGCTTACAGTTTGATCCTCTGGATATGACTCTGACTTGGCGCTCGGCGATTTGCTGTGAGCAATGGGTAAGCAACGGGCCGTCCTCAACGTTGTTTGTGGTCGGAAACGAGATAGAAATCGACGCACACGATACTGCCGAGGGGGCAGTGTGAATGTTCTCGTTCTGTAGAAGTCGTTGCTCCTTTGAATAAATGTCGCTTCCTAGCGACGGACGGGACAGCTGGGCAAGCCGACAGCGTAAGAATTTCCCCTCAACACAATGAATGCTTTATTACAGGGTGCAGCTTCGCAACTGCCAGCCATCGCGCTTGCCGCCTCCCTCGCTGCCTCGTTGCAACCTCCGCGCGTCGACGCGCTCGCATTTGCCAAGAAGAAGAACCAACGCGGGGCCCGCGCGAAAATGTGGAACGAGCAGCTCAACCACGGCGCGCACTTTGAAGCGCCCGGCGCATGTCGTCTGTGCAACGGCGAGGGCGTCTACCCCTGCACGGTGTGCTACAAGCGCGGCGTGCTGACGCGCGGCGGATTCTCGCCGCGCAACACCGTGCACATGCCCTCGCTGGTCGGGTCCAAGTGGACGAGCGTATCGGCGATCGACGGCAAGTGGCGACACTTCCTCTGCGTCGGCAAGAAGGGATCGAACACGCGCGACGGCGTTGCCATCCTGTCGAGCACGTGCGGGCCGGTTGAGAACCGGATCCGTATGGAGATCCCGATCAGGCGGCTCAAGAGCCGCGAGGTTTGGGAGGGCGGCTGGACGACGCTGTCCGACATTCGCGCAGGTGCCGAGCTGCCGCCCACCATCTGCTCGGCGTGTAAAGGGATGAAAGTCGTGCCATGTCCGCGCTGCGACGGGCTCGGTCGCAGGGCCTCGTGACCCACATTCACAACGTCCAGTCGATGGGGTCCTGGTCCGTTTTCGAGAGAAAAGCGTTTGCCTTGGAGAAGTGCCTCGTACCGAACCACCCGCCGCGGTTGGCGGACAACGGACTAGGATGCACGGAATTGAGGACGCAATGGCGCTTGCCGTTGACCCTAGCGCCCTTCTTCTTTGCGTACGCACCCCACAGCATGAAGACGAGGCCGGGGCCATTGCGATGGTTGAGCTGGTGGACGACGGCATCGGTGAAGCGCTCCCAGCCACGGCTCTGATGTGAGGCCGGATTATCTCGTCGCACGGTGAGCACTGCGTTAACGAGGAGGACGCCCTGGTTGGCCCATTTCTCGAGACAGCCGTGTCGCGGCGGCTCGAAGCCCGGAATATCGTTCTGCAGCTCCTTGTAAATATTGAGCAGCGAGGGCGGCGGACGCACCCCGTCGGGCACCGAGAAGCTCAGACCGTGTGCCTGGCCGGGTCCGTGATACGGATCCTGTCCAATGATGACCACGCGCGTGTTGTGAAAGGTGGAGTGGTTGAAAGCGGCAAAGACGCGATCCGGGGCGGGATACACGGTTGCGCGGAGGCGTTCGTCGGCGACAAACTTGACGAGTGACTTCCAGAAGGGCTCGGCAGTGGTGGTGGACAAGGCGGTGGAGGCCAAGGTGGCGGTCAGAATATGCAAGGTGGCGGTCAAAGTGGCGGTCAAAATGCACAAGGCGGCGGTGGTCAAGGTGGCTACCAACAACGTCCACCACAGCAGAACTCTGGCGGGCAGCAAGGTGGTTATCAACAAAAACCTCAAGCACCGCAACAGGCTCCACAACAAGCGCCGAAGATGTCAGAACCAGATATTGATTTTGATGATGATATTCCGTTCTAACGAAAATACAATCTAGATATTGTTTGATTAAAAT
>JAVCKV010402451.1:0-12787 GCA_032274145.1 Herpochondria borealis | reverse complement strand
GGACGCTTCGACAATCTCGACTTTGTTAAAAGGAGAGAGCGAAACAGTCATATTTTTGGTGGCGTCATCAAGATGAAGACGTTCTTCGGATAAAGACCCTTTGAGGAATCGAACGTAAGGCGGAGGGTCAGGAGAATCATTTCAGCCTTCATCAAAGGCGACACGGTGGGCGTGTTTGACCTTGTTGGTAGTCTCGTCAAGATAATATGCATGGCGCATAGAGCAACAATAACCAAGGAATATGCCAGGACGGGCGTAGACATCGACTTTGGCGGTAGTGCATAGATGCGACTGCCAAAAACACGCAGCAAAGACAAATTGACATGACGACCGGTACACATAGTGATTGCGGAGGCAGGGCGATCTCCACGCGGTATGCAGTTCGAGATGAGAACAAAACACGTCAATGCGTAGGGCCAAAACTTGGGGGGCAAACCTGCAGCAAAGAGCATGGTGCGTACGCCGTCAGCAATCGTCCGATGTGGATGTTCAACTAAAACTTGGCCGACTTTGCTGGAGGAATTCGGGGCAGTGACTTGTACATCATAACCAGCGAGTTCAAAGAGGTCGTGCACTTGAGTATTACCTCCAAGTTCACCTCCTTGATCGAAGCGAACAGTACATTCAGTACATGCAGGGACATGGTTGGCAAGGAAAGCACGAAAGAAATCCGCGGGGGCCGTCTTATCGCGGCGGACGGATACTTTCCAGGTGCCACTACGTGGATCAGTGATCAATACGTAGCAGGTTTCACCATTTCGTCCAACGAGAACGAGACGGGAAGATGCGGAATCAGCTGTGGCTGCGGCGCGCAGCGTTTTTAGCGAGCCCGTGCGGTGGCGTCCCCCTCCTCAAGCGTGTCGGCGGGGTGCTCCGCCCGCGCCGCACGGCGACGTTGAAGCAGACGTCGATGTTGGCCATGAGTCAATATGTCCCCAATGATCATATTGCCATTAAACGTTGGCAATTGGATCGACTCTTGGAATCGTACAAAATGCTCTAGCTAGCTACGTGTAGTAGGAGCAGCCGGCGATGGTCAGTGACTCGACGAAATACCAAAAAGAGAGCCTGGAAGAATACAATTTTCATCCATCGTCTTTGGTGGTGGTTTGTGTGTCTGAGAGAAATGATTGTTTAGAATGAGGGATGATGATAATGATTGTGATTGTGGTTTAAACACAGAGCTTGCTGGCTCTAGAGTAGCATAGGAAAGACCAATCTTCGCTTATAGCAGCAACGGTGTTAGATGACGACCAGAAAGACGGTCGTACGTCACTTCGGCAGTACTCGTACCGTTTGGCATGACTGACTTATTCTATAGTAGTGAAAGTGATTTACCTCATGGTTCAGCGTGCTATTCGTCTCTCGCGAATGAAGGGGTCAGCGTTATAAACGGTGTGTTGGTTACTACATCAATGAGGGATTGAGTAGAGATGTTATGTGAGGCAGACCTGCTAGTTGTACATTGCTGTAGTGTTGGGAACTGAGTTAGCAAGAGTTAAGCCTAGCATACAGGCCACGTACGAGTACCGCACGATACGATACATACATGTACAGTACGGTAGCGAGACCACCGATCTACCCCCTAGCGACAGCTACTCCCATAAATGGAATGTCCACAACGATCCTTTTGGCTCGCGGTTTGTTGGATGCCAGTTGCCTGGTCTGGACTTGATCATCTCTTATACCTGTACATGTACATGTAGCATCATGCTTCGATCACGTGATATAGTAGCTATTCTGTTGGCTGTTTGGCTAATCAGATTGGCAAATCAGCAAGAGAAAACAATCTCAGCAGCTTTGCACCTGGCGTTTTACACGCATGCCACAATATTCTCTCCCTTCGACGTCGATGGTGATGGTACAGTCGAAGCTCTGGCGATCGTGCGCGGCGAGGAGCAACAGATGATGCTGGAAATTTTAGATCTCAAACCACTTCACACCAACAACCTGTTTGAAGCTGCCCCCTTTCATCCCAAGACCATGCTGCAAGCTCAAATCACCGATTCGCAAGCGAAACCCATCAAAATCACCACAGGACAAATCATGGTGCATCATCGTCCTCCCACGAAGAAGCCAGCTGATCTTGGTAACAATGTGGAGGTAACAGATCGCACGCGCCACTACTATTGCGGAAATGACTGGCACGACGCATCTGAGAAGTGCCTGAATCCTTGTCCTGGAGGAACTCCTGGTGAATGTCCTGGTGACGAAAAGTGTTATGCCGACACTCCCTGCGATGCGTTGGCGACAGATCCAATACCTATTGAGACGGACTATCAATTGACACCGGCCGGTAGTCTCCCTTCCGTCGCCACATTGTGGTCTGACGGAAAAGTGCGGCTACATTCTGTGACTGCTACGAATGACGAGGAGTTGCAATTGAAGGAACTGTGGACCCAGACAATCCCTCTTGGTGTGGATGACTACGATATTGTGTTGTTGGGAGATCAAGATTTTTCGTCGTCTTCCAAGGACGGTCAGTTGGGAGTGGTCCTTGTCGGAGGCACCAGAGACTCGTCTTCGGTCGTTCACGCCTTGGACGTAATGACAGGTAAAGTCTTGTGGAACTCCGAGACTCCGCAAGGCGACGACGACTCTCAAGCTGTGGGTGCTCGAGGCTCTTCCTCTTTGGCTCGGCGTCGGTCTCGGCTGTTGGAAGGTGGCCAGTCAGCCAAGCAAGACTTGTCACTCCCCAACTGTTGGGATGCATACCGTCATTCTCTTTTGGCTCAAGGTATGAAGCCCTACTGGGGGCCTGCAGATGCCAAGTGGCATGCCGTACATCTTAATCGTCATCATCACAAGAAAAAGAAGAAGAAGGGTCGTAAGTGGCATCACCGCCATGTCCGACCAATACATGGACGTCCCAACGCTCTCATGCTGCGCCATCAAGGGGGAATTCAAGTTCGCTCTCTGAAGAATGGGCGAGCATTGTGTCACTTATCCCTCCTAGACCACGTTGTTTACGGAGACCTCAATCGAGACGGAACTCTGGATCAAGTACAAGCAATTACTTCTGCAGACGATGAATCTGAAAACAAGGCATGGATCGACGCTCTAGCAAGACAAGTCGAGCAAGAGTCGGCGAGTCCTGCAAAGAAGCGCAGGCCTCAGAAGAGAAACAAGCTTTGTCACCTCTTAGCCTTGAGTGGCTTACCTGCCCGCGAGCAACTCTTCTCGGCCAATCTATGTCCAGGCGATTCGGTGGAAGAGGATATATCGGCGGCAGCACCCCTCGTGACTGCAACCAATCAAGTTATTGTTGCACTGTCCAACGGTATGGTATCCAAGTACGACTCCAAGACTGGTATGCGAATTTGGCAGCACTACGGTCACGAGGAATCACCAACGTGGCACCCTTCATCTGATGCCGCCATGTTGGAACCAATCTACCCCACCTTGCCGGACTCACCGGTTCTGACGGCAGGCGAAAACAGCATGACCATTTTGACCAACACTCGCGGGAAGATTTTGGCCACGACCTCATTTCCACAGGCAACCTTGACGCGACCACACATGGAAGATTGGTCGGGAGATGGGACTCCAGATATCCTGATTGCAACTCCGGATGCCGTTTGGGGGTATCGGATTCTTGTGCAAGCCCGAGGAACATCCTCTCGTATCATGGTGGGGCTGCTCATGGTTGGAGTCGCGTTAGCGCTGTTGCGCAATCGATTCGGCAACAGCAGTAGTGGCAAGAGAAGTACAGATAACTAGCTTTAGTAACAGCAGAAGACAAATGACACTACCTTGAGACAAAAGAAGATTGAACAGCAGGGTTGTAACCGATCGTTTCCCGGTGCAAACTCAGAGACAGCACAAAAGACTACAACACATAGAGCCCCCCATTGACTAGCTTAATCAGAGTCATCGTCGTCGTCGTCATCATCATCAAAATTACCGAATCCTTGACCAGTAGAGGAAGGCTTATAGACAGAGTCACCTCCTGCTGATGCCGACACGTCGCGATCGACTTGCGCCATGCGCTCCAAGTATCCCTCCTCTTGATCCGCACCACTCTTTCTGGAGATTGTTGTGATTGCACTCTTTCTGCTGGGTCGACCTGTCGATAGTTGCACTCTGGACGGAATGGGCAAATACGAGGCTGAATCCTTGGACATCCACAGACAAAAGTTTGTGTTGGCCGAGTCTTCGCTCTCTTTCAGTGGAACCACATCCAAATCATATTGCGCAATCGAGCGGTGCTGCTCCGCAGGATCTTGAGGAACCAAAATTTGACACGTCATGCGTGCCGTCGCTGACCTTTGCTCCACATGAGCCACAAAGGCATGCTCTAGTTTGACAGGATCCTCCATACTCTTGGGTGGGTTGTCTAGCACGACGTGAGTGTAGGCATGTCCCCAGTGCTCCACGTTGGGCAACAATGGAAGGTCGGACACTGGTTTGCGGTTCTTGTTGCCAGACGGATGTACAAGCTTCAACTTGTTAAATCCAGCTGCAACAGCCTTGGGCGACCGATCCAATTGTCGCTGCTTGGCGTTTAAGTCCGTAGCCGTTCGAGCCTTGGTTTCCGCCAAGGAGGTGAAATCGTGCACCTTGCGCGAATAATCGTTCGAAAGGTACGTTGTTTTCTTCATGAAGAAGACCAGACCATGATCCAACACACGCGAAAAGTCCTTGCGATTTCCCTTCTTCTTCTGAAACTGCGGTACAGACGCTGCGACAGGAACAGCCTTGCCTTGCAGCGCCAGTCGGGCAGCAGCCCGAGCTTGATCTTTTGTCTTTTGCAGGTCCTCAGCGGCTGTGTCGCCCATGCTTCCCTTCCAATCCAAGAGCGCTTCGTCATCCGGGTGGAGAAGAGGTGGGTCATCACCAGGCTTCTTGTACATGCTCAAGTCCATTGCAGATGGTGCAAGAGGAACACCCAAATCTTGTTCTGCGTGCAGCTTCCATGAATGATTCACCTCCACGGCATTGTGATTCTTATACTGCGCAAGTTCTTGCAATTGCCCGTCTAGGCCCTGACCAACAAAACAGGGACCAACAGGAGGACGGGGAGGTGCATTTCGAAAGGAAAAATCAATACGAAATCCCTGTGCGCGTTGAGCAAAAAGGGCTTGAAAAGCTGATGAATCGTCCGATGCTTTTGTGGGTGTGCCGTCATCCTTCTTGTGTCTCTTGTGCTTGTTTTGTTCATCCAGCACGCGCGCTGCGTGCTCACGACGCTTTCGATCTTTTTCTGACCCAGTGCGAGAAGATTTTGAGGCCTGCAGATAGATGACAAAGAGGACCGTGAGATTGGAACAACAACAGACAAAAGATACAACAAAGATTGGCAGCAATCAACTCTCAACTCGCCCTTGCTTCCTTTTAGACGCACCTTTCTTCTCGCACGACGTTCAGCCTCTTCTCGCTTATGACGAGCGTCGTCAACGTCTGCAGACGACATGATTGTTGCTCTAGAAGGCCTCGGGAGGGACAGATGACCTTGCCACAACGATGTGAATGGCACAGCGACGATGACAAAATGGCAGTACACCCGTCCGCTGTCTGCGCGCCAACCGCATTTCAATGAATACTGTACATGCACAGTACGGTGCCGGTGCTACATCTGTTGGTCGTGTTTTTGCTTCTCTGTTCGTGATATGAAAATCATGGAGGGAGAAGTATGGGAGAAGGAGCTGACCACCCCAAGTGGGCAGTTTCTACCGCGGCGGCGACGACACCTGAATGTTCGGCCATTTTTTAGGAATATGATCGCGGGGTACCCGTACTAAAGGATGCATGCCATGTGTTGCTTTGCCCGTCTCCCACAAGTTTCTCCTTTTCACCAGCAAGTCAACTTGAGCTTCAGAGTCATGGACCATGTTTCACTTGCTCTGTACAATACAGGGACGGAATTGGTATCACTACTAGAGAGAGAGAGACTGCACTCACACAGACTCTACTCGAGCTAAGCTACCATCAGGGAGCACACGGATGACACGGGGTATGACTGTAAAGGCTGGAATGCATCGTGCCGCCAATGAATTGCTCTCTCTAGCTAATAGGTACTCTACTCCTAGAGAATGCCAACTGGACCTGCCAAGTCCAGAGACGCCATCCCTCCTTTCGTGATTGGGCGTAAAATGGTGTCTCAATCGAAATTGGAACATGTACATCAGCAACTGCTGCCACCATAGCAAGTAGTAAGTGGCAAGGATTGTTTCTAAAGCTAATAGAGATAACGCTTCAACCGCTGCAGTTCCAGTAAAACGGCATTTGCCCCTCCAAACCCACCATATCCCTCAAACACCGGGCTTCCCTTCTCTCCAGTACCAATAGAGGGGCATTTAATTTGTTTCAATGGCCAGTCTTCCATCAAGCCTCATCTCTATCAGGTAAGGTACATGTACAATCGTAGACAACTCCAAGACTATCTCTAGCTAGCGTGTAATCTATGTTCTAACAATCCCTTCTGCTAGCTGGCGGTCATTCGTAAAATATTGTACATGTACCTCAAGTCGGGGACACTTTCGGTCACGATTATTTTGCTACACGACCAGTTCTGAATTGTCGATGTGGATATTGGTCGGATGCACGGTTTGGTTCACGTTAGAAACATAAAGAGAAGAACATAAAAAGGGGGGACATAGAATAGTGTCATCGGAATGTCTTCCCGCTTTCTTTTTCCTGGAAACTGTGATCACAAATCTACGTAGCAAGCAGCAAGCCACCAAGCTACCCCTTTTCAAGAAGGAGAAGAGCTTTTTGTCATCGAATCAACCCTCGAATGCCTCGCCATCGTATCGACACCGACGGAAACCAAATGAAGGAGCGGCGGCCGAAGTCGGGTAAGAGTCGTGGCGGTCGTCGCAGTCGGTCGGTCGCAAAGAAGAAGAGTAGGAGCGAACACTCTTCTGATCCAAACTCTCGCCGCTCTTCTGATCCTCTCGAAGCATCACAAAAGGAACAACGTCATCTCAAATCGACGCTCCGCGTAAAGACTCAGTTTGAGTCTATCAAACAGCAAGGATTGATCAGAAGAAGTAGCAAGTCTCGTGCCAGAATCTCGAAGACAGTTGAGTTTGCGTTTTTGGAAGTTCGCGAGTACCCCATGATTCTGTAAGTAACCTTCTTCTTGTATCCGCCTGCTTCTATGATTTCATGTCTTTATTACTCTTTGGTCTCACACTTATACCTCTTTGTGTTGCTAACTGGATCATAGTGGTGATAATCCTTCCTGTGTAGAGGGGCCACCAGTAACTATTGACTGGACTTTCGACCCAGACACTTTTTTCGTTCTCGACGTGGGAACATTCGAGCGCATGAGGGGCAACCGACGACCCTCTAGTGAATTGGTTTTGGGAAGGCAAAAACGGGAGAAAAGGTAAGAACTCCTGGAATCTTGAGCTATCCCTTCCCGAAAGTTTGATGCTAACGTAACCCCACCCCTCTTTCTTGTATTGAAGACTGGCGAGTGCAGGTTTTTCGACCAAAGCCATGGCTCAGGCTGTTCGCGAGGTCCGACGTATTAGGCATTCGCGAGTGGTTTCCTCTCAACAGGTGTCGATGGATAATGTACACGAATCAATGGAAAAGGTTAGCTCTGGTATCAAAAACTTGTTTGCATGGAAGAAGTCATCGTACGATAAAAGATTGGCAGCTTCTTGTGGAGATGCAGACAATTTTACAGCAAACGTTGTAAGTAGAACAGCCTCGTACTAAGAATCTCAAGATGTGGTTGATAGTGAGTTGATTTTGCGGTTCAAACGAAGATCCTCGATGCTTTTTGCGATGCAAATGGAGTTGGGACGATTTTAGACAATTTTCACAAGTCCCGAAGTAGATATACATGATACAATAATATATAAAGGTAAATACAGTTTTTATTGGGAGGGGCGGCGCAGCACTTTGATGTTAACTTTCTAGTACGTTTCTGAGCACATAAGATGGAATCGGGCCTTTCTTAGTGATTGGGGAGGTAGAAGCAACCAAATTTGCCAGTGTTGGTTAACAGAACTGCCCAGTGCGAGTTCCAAGCACCACAGACAGAGCCAGTGCGATGGCAGCAGTCAAACAGAAAAAAGACAAACCAGTCCGCCCGCAACAAGGTGTATCTCTAGCTATGCTCTCTAGAATGGCGAACCATATCGTCGTTCGGAATCGGAACAACAAATACATGGCGTTCTTACTGCCTTTGAGGTAGGATGGGAGCTACCAGATATGTTGATTCGCATCAATAAGTTGTTCACCTCTTCTACTAGGCTTACTCTCAGTTGAGAACCATAACTTTGGTGGCGGATTGATGGCTGCCTTCCCAACTTTCCTATGCGTCAAACACCACAATCAAAATGAGAATCAACTCCATCCGTCATGCAAGCACAAATAGCAGTATCCCATCACACTAATTCTGAGTATCAATCAAACTCGCACATGCCTCTGCAAAGGTTGTGGTAACACCCTCCCTCGGAGTTGGCTCTGGGTAACCAAATTCCGTGACACAGTCACACAGGGCTGGCCTCGAACCAGTGCCACAAGTAAATATTATCTCGCAGACAGAGCGTCTGCCATCGTGACAACCGATAAAGTCGTTGAAAGGAGCTGTGCAGCGAATCGCTTGGTTGAGCTTGGCTTTGTCGTCAAAACGTGGTACGATATCACGGTCCGGGATGATGTTGAATGTATGCTTGTCGAGAGCCTCTTCTGTGATCGGAGGGTCGAACGATGTTCGACTCAAAAGAGCGTTTGGGCCCGAGAGTGCGACTGCAGCAACTCCGGTTTGAGCGCCAGTGATGATACTCAGTCCTCCACCAAGAGAGTGACCGGTAATTTGCACTCTCGGAAAACGCTCTGGCTGGCCTTTCAAGTACTCGACGAACTTGGTCGTTTCGCGATAGAATGCTACCTTGTTAATTGACTCCGACGCCAACCAGGAAACCGCCTCAACCATGCGGTGAAGGATTGGAGTCCACATAGCTCCAATCGGTAGCACGAGGCGCAACATTTGAAAGATACCTGCAGCCGCCCAGAGCTGTGCGTCCGTAAGAGCGTCCCATGCATTGGTGGTACCTCGGACACAAACCATGGCGGTATTATTGGAGTTCGGGAAGACAACCAGTTTGTATGACACAGCTGACAAGAACCCATCTGTAGAGTTTCGATAATCGTCGACGAAGTCTTGGGAGTCAATTGCTGTGTCGTTTCCAAACCATTGGTTGAGCTCGTTTTGTGTGAGAACTGGTTGACGGTAGGCCAGCTGAGCAAGGAACGCATAATCAGCCATATCAGTTGTACCGTTACCGAGGGCTTCAAGTCCCTTTCCAATCGTACATGTGGGATACATCAAGGAGGAGTCTTCCTGGAGGTATTCAAAGTCTGGAGCGTACGTAAACACACTGGTATTTGAGGTATCCCCTTTTTGGGAGATGGCAACTCCGAAGAGCAGTAGGAAAGTCACCAAGAAAGTACAAAGGACATTCATCCAAATCCTGCGAGCAGGACTTCTCGTGATTTTGGTGACAATCGTGCTGAGACGAGATTGATTATGCCAATGAGCGCGTGTTCCCTTCGCACCGTCCACCAGATCGAGTGTTCCTGTTTCCTCCAGGACAATAGCAGCGTTGAGATAGGTTCGCAAACCGGAGAAAAGAGCAATGAAAAAGAATAGGGTTGCCGTCGCATAGTTTCCTATGATGTAGAGAGCAACAAGTGGCCAAAGGAAGAGAAACGCACACTCAAGTCCAAAGATTATCCAGCACATGCGCTCCGTCACAGCTGTCATACGGTACGTTTCCCAGACTTGATAGATGCCCTCACTCTCTTCGCCATGGAGCACAAAGCCACGTTCCTGGGCAGTCTCAGGCTGTTCGGCATTAATGACTTCGTCAATCTCGACGCTCTCAGATTTTACCTTCGCTTCCATATCAGCGTCTCCAGGACTCGAATCGTCCTTTTCCGTCGCGCCCTTCTTTTGATCCACATCTTCCTTCTCGACTGCAGCATGATTCTCAATGTCTGCCCTCGTATTAGCATCGTTGGCTTCGTTGGAATCCAACGCCAGCAACAAACTCTTTGTCATGAGCAAGAGACGGATGGAACTCTTGATTGACGGATACATGCCAAAAACAAGCACAAGGATAACGATAGCCAAGACACCAAACCCAGGCAATCCCAACCAAGCGAGAATGGCCGCCACAAGGAGAACGATCATGACATTGCCCAAAACGGCACATACGAGACTCGCTCGCAGCTGGGGTCGAGTTAGAGCCCCAGGACCTTGCAAGACTGCAACATATCGAGCATTCGAGGGGCGACAGTAAATGGATTCCAAAGTCCAGGAGTTAGCGGTCACAAAGGGCCTTTCTCCTGTGACATCTTCGAGTGTGTAGTGCTGAATTGGGGTCTCGAGCTTCTCAAACAAACCAAGTCCACCTTCGGTCGACAACCACTTGCGACGGACGAACTTGGAGTACAGACTTCTTCTTTCTCGATGAGACTCTTCAACCATATGCTTACTTTCGTCTGCACCGACACCATCGTCAATGGATCCAATCGCGAGATATGTTGTATGCGCATAGCCTCCATAGTTATGTTGCATACGCAACATGATCGCTCTTTTGATGACTGCAGACCAAGAATCATCATCATCCTCATATCGATTCCTCGTAACTTCCCAACAGGCGCGATTTTCAAAGCCAACAACGGCTATCGCGAACACAATGTAGGCACAGAATATGCAAGAGAACCAGGTGAGAGTGGTGAGCTCCCACCAATTGTCGAGCCCCGCAAAGAGCGTACCCACTGCCACCAAAAGGGGAACGAGAATGAAGCCGAAGAGCCCAAGCCATTCCGACAGAACGCCGTTGAAACGCCCAAAGATGAATCGCCTGACAAGTGGATGACCATTCCATGTGTCTTGCGCAAACTGGACAGCAATCACTAGAGAACAAGCGAGTCCGTGCACATACAGAGGTAGCGCCAGAAGCGCACCGATAGCTGTCGCCGGGTGGAAGTCACCTTTGGACGTGGCTCCAATTTCAATTGTCAGATCCAGAACCAAATACAGCAACAGCTCAAGGCAAAAGACGAACAGGAATCCAGTCTATGAGTTGAGAGCATGGCTTGGTGAGATCCCGTCAATGCGAGGGGTCTTCATACAAACCCAGCAAATACGAGGTCGAAGTCGCAAACAAATGAGTGGGTACTTACAAAGAACAGGACAACCAATGTGTACATCGCTCTCAAGGCCATCAAATTGGAGTTGGTCGTTTCAAACCTCTTGGTCTTAGCACGACGATTCCCTTCATCGTCATAGTCGTCTTCAATAACGAACTGCCCGTGAGTGTCCTCGTACACTCGAGAAGTTGTCTTGGTTGCGCGAAAACGAACCGTCGACGATGCCTGCGGCAACGATGCGTCATCTTCAAAGAAGGTGATGAGCGCCGCTCTCGAATTGACGGTGTCAGTACGTTCGATGGCTGCCATTGTTGGAACAAACTTCTTTGTGGTGCTCCACAGAATTCAGGGGCTTACAGCTTGGATTCAAGGATGATGCAACGCTGGATGAGCTAAAGAGCTGGACCAATAGCATGTACATACGGGCAAAGCATGGATGGTGTGACTTGAATGAGGAATCTTGGGAAAGCGATCAAAGATCCGAATTTAATCATATTCATGAATACGTTCATACCCGTAAAATATACTCTCTGGAGTACGCGATTAGAAACAATTGTCCTATAGAGAGCCTTTTCATGCTCTATTTATGCAATATCTATGTATACGTACTTGAACATTAGAAAATATCCTATCATGAATAATGTAGAAATCAAATATTGAAGCTGGTTCTGATTATGATTACTTCGTACAGTAGACATGTCACACGGTTTAGGACACAATCATCATTGTTATTGGACGCTGTATGTATCTAAGTACCTGATCAGAATGCATCTCACGTTCGCATGGACTCACTCTCTGGAACTTATTGCATAAAGATAACCCAGCTACAGTACTTCTCAACTGTAGAATTCGAAGGTGGGGCAAACTCTTCATGAAGCGAGTTGGACCTGGAGCTGACGGCGCATGGAGGGTTCCTCGGGTAGTCTCTTTCTGATGCTAATATTGAAATAACAGCGTCGCTGCCGCTTCTGTTTCTCTGTGATGAGTAGTGGCAACGGGCCTTGGCTCATAGTATCACACCTAGCTAAAACATTCCCGGTATGAGGACACACCAAAGACCCAAAGGGCATTGCATGCACCGCGGCTGACACTTTGCTTCTTTCCCCCATGAATGCCGTTAAAAAAGATCTTGGCATAATTCTCCGGTCTGAGACGCGCACTAACTAGACGGCACAGTGCTTCACATGAATGCCACGAGTGACAACATGTCGCTCTTTGAAAGCTCTCGGAAATTGGGCTTCACCCTAGAACTGTGAAAAGTGCCTTTTACAACACATGCTAATATGTAGCTTCTGGCTCGGCGTGCTGTAGCTATATAGGTTAGGTCAAGATCTGTGAGGACTGACTGCATCAGACATGCCGAACCTCTGTGCACAAATCCTGCTCAAAGACAAGGATACCTGCCAGGTATCGCCCTTCAAGATTCAGGATCCAAACTGATAGATAGTCGAACATGTGTGCATCCTGTTCTCGTATTCAAAACCCCGATACATTCGTGAATCCATAAGGCGGTTTAGGAGTTTCCGACGACGAGACGGACGGAGGGAGAAAGATGCTGACGACACCGCGAAGACGATCGTGATGACCACCCATCAACAAGATTGCAAATCGGGCTTAGGTCAATAAGCTCGTCGGAGGCCGTCTCAACTCTGAGCGGTCTCCGAGG